>JASTTN010004782.1:9395-24263 GCA_030324115.1 Sorex maritimensis | reverse complement strand
ATTTTCCACTCCAACTATTTTGCTTGTCCTCTCTGTGAGGGTCCTTTTCCTCAAAATTGAAGGAAATTATATAGTAGTTTTCCAGAACTCCATCTTGAAGAACCTCTCACAACATAAGAATTTAATAATTTTGAATACTATTTATGTATACATATATATTTGCAACACTACTGTAACTATGAACCTAAGCCATAGTAAAAAATTTGTAAGACGGATACTAACTTTACCTGGGATGCAGCTAAATCTCACCAATTTGTGCCTACAGAGAGAAAATTGGATGTTTGATTTACTCTGTAGTATATTGATTTACTATACTAATATTACTAATGCATATTGAAAGCTAACTGGTTTTTAGGGAAATTATGCCTATATACTACCATTTAAGATGTCATGTTTTAATTTCACAATCCAATATATCAGACTTTCAGGGAAAAAATGATGGTTAAACCACAAACTCTCTCCTAGAGGATCTGTTTAAAAGAAAAACAATAGTCTGTTACAAATAATTTCAATATAATTCAATAAATGGATTCATAAAAGAAAAAGAATAAAGGAACCAGGATATAGACTAAGAGACTCATAGTGAAATCCATTCCATTTTTAATAAAGTTTAGCAAATTATTAGAAGTTTATGAGGGGAAAATTGTTTACTAGGAAGAAAACATGAGGAAATTAGTCTAAGGAAATTAGAAAAAATACAACAGTATGAAATGCCACGTATTTTAGGATTCGGTAGCATACTGGCATAGTTGGGAAGGGAAATTACAGGAGATTAAGCTAGAAAATTAGTCAAATGCCAAGTTATATATGTGTGAGTCTTAGATTATATCCAACAGGGCTGGAGTGATAGAACAGTGGGTAGGGCATTTGCCTTGCATGCGGCCAACCTGGGTTTGATTCCTCCATCCCTCTCAGAGAGCCTGGCAAGCTACTGAGAGTATCCCACCTGCACAGTAAAGCCTTGCAAGCTACCCGTGGGTGGCGTATTCGGTAAGCCAAAAACAGTAACAAGTCTCACAATGGAGACGTTACTGGCACCCACTCAAGCAAATAGATGAACAATGGGACAACATTTTCTATTTAGTATACAAAACAGTGCTACAGGTAATAGATAGCTGAAGTCAGAACTATATCCTCAAATTTGCTGTTTTGAATGATCTTCCTGATAAAAATGTGAAAGATAATGTTAAAATAAAACCTGGGTACAGATTCATCAGTAAAAAAGTCAGAGTAATTTCAGTGAAAGATGATTTTTTTTTAATTATAGGCATAGAAGAAAGAAGTCAGTTACAGAGATAAATTGTGTTATTTGTTTGCCCCAAAGTATAAAATATAATAATATGTGGATAGTATTAATAGAAAGAATATAGAGTTTTGAAAAGGAAAGGCCCATGAAAATAACCCTGACATAGAATGGGCATGAAGAAATATTCATTAAATATGGTATCTAGAAAATTAAGAGGAAAAGTTTTTCTTACAATAGAAGTGGGTGGTCATTGGAGAGGGTGCTTCTGCTACTAAAGATGCAGAAGAATCACAACAATAAAGAACAGAAGCAATATTATTAAAGTTGGCAATATGGAAGCCAAGATTAGCCTTAATGAAAGCAATCTGTGATAAAATAATCACATGTTTCTTCAGTAAGACAAATGTTCTTAAACTAAGAAAATTATGGCATTCGGGGGATTTTTCTATTTAGTATACAAAACTCATCTCACTGATTCTACATATTGAATAAATATAAAAAGGAATATACAGGCTAACTCTAAAAATATTTGGGGCCATAGAAAGAATAAATGTGACCATCTGTTTATATGACAATATTTTGCTGCAAATAAACTTTTTGGTTTTTAGTTTAATGCCACAATTAACATTTTTCAGGATTTTTTTGGGGGGGAGGACATGTGTGGGAACACAACAGAGAAGTGAATCCAGAAATATCAAGGACAGAGTTGTCCTAGATATGCCTTCTTTTGCTTGACATCCTTTGGGATAACTGTGGGTTTTGATCTGTATGTGTGTGGCTATTTTGTGTAGAAAAAGTAATAGTCCACTAGCTCTGGACATATAATGTAACATATCAAAATAATACTTAAAGTAATAATATTATTTAAGTAATATGTCTTTTATTTCTTTATGTCTATGTCTTTCAGGATTCACTTCTGGGACCCTTGCATTCCTATTTTAATTACTGGATGTTCAAATCCCAGATGTCAGCAAATATCTAGAGTCAATATCTTATGCATTTTCTTCTCCTCATGATTTCTATGAAAACATAATTTATCTGTGATTTGTTACTTCAAAATAAAACTGTGAGTCAAAATCCATGCCAAAGGAAATCAAATATAGTAACATACTGTGAGTCAAAATTCATGCCAAAGGAAATCAAATATACTAATATATTAACATGTGATAAAGATATGTTATTGGATATCAAAACATGATTATCAAGAAGTCTAAAGTTTAGTAATTATTGTTTGTTCATTGAACAGTATTTAGTTATAGATGTATTTTAAATAATCTAGTAAATAATCTATTCTTCCTAACCATACACTGCATATATCTTCCTTCACTTTTTTTAGTAAATGCCTACTTGTATGTTAATTTATGCAAAATAAATAACAAATATTTCACATATATTCTGCATCATTAAAGCTATGTACTTCAAATAAAATCATTGCTATTTGAGGAAATTATTAACAGCATCATAATCTTAAGGCAAACTATATAATTTGATTTTCTCTCAGAATCATAGGTTTAATTTTCTCTCAAAACCTTATTTATTTATCGACTAAATAAAAAAGTTACCAAATACATTGGGGAAAAAAATCTTATCTTTTTTTTAAGTTTTTATTTTATTGAATCACTGTGAAAAAAATACAAAGCTTTCAGGATTAAGTCTCAGTCATATAATGATTAAACCCCCATCCCTTCACCAGTGCACATGTTCTACCACCAAGAACCCCACAATATCCCCCTCCCACCCATCCCTCACCTAAGTAGCTAGTGATCTTCACTAAATTCTCTCTATACTTTGAATACATTCAATATTTTAATAGAGAACTCACTATTATTGTTTGGAATTTTCCCCCAACAATCAGGCCTGCTGAAAAGGCATCATTTAATAATTTCTTTTCATTGCTGAGAATGAAGACTCTATGAGCTCTGGATTTCTGATATTTTAGCTCAGTTCACAGTCTAGCTGAATTTCTGTAAGAAGCTTCTCTGGGTGCCAAAATGGGCTAGAAGACCTCTCAGATCATAGTCTTTAGGGGCAGAGGGTCTGTTTTGCTTGAGGCAGCTCCAGATCTTCCAAAAAATCCTATCTTATAGCAAAATGCCAGCCAACAAATAAAAATAGAATTATGAATCTCGGAAATGAATGTTAAAACCAGTGTGTGGGATTTAATGAGGAAGAAGCAGTGTACTGGTAGTGATCCACTGAATCAGGATGACATTGTATGATTTGCATATTTTAATAATGTTAAGGTTTTCAATCTTTAAATATTGAATGTCTTATGTCTTTCCATTTATTAGTATCATATTTAATTTCTTTCATCAATTTTATGGTTTCAAGAATCCCAATGGAATTTTTCATGTAAATACAGAAAACATAGGGTTGAAGAAAAATAGGTACAGAGAGATAGAGTGAGATTGGTATTTATTTCTCTTGCATGCAGCTGGTATGGGTTTAATCCCTGGCGCCAAATATGGTTCCCTGGGCATTAAGAGTTTTCCCTGAATGCAGAGCCAGAATTAACCCTTGAGCAATGCCAAGTGTGACCAGAAATGGAAAAGAAAAAAAAAATTCTAAACTCCATGTTGAACCACAAAAGACCTTGAATAGTCAAAGCAATTTGAGAAAGAACAAACAAGGGATATCACACTTAGTGATTTCAAAATATATTGCAAAGTTACAAAATTTAAAGGTGTAGAATTAGCATAAAGGTGACAAGGATATGCAATGGCAAAAGGAAAAATGGTCCTGAAGAAATGGAGTACACAAGAAAAAGAATAAAATGGGTCTTTACTTTTTACAATATCAAAAATAAAATAAAATTGTATTTAAGACTTAACGTAAGATCTGAAATTATATTATAATATATACATATAGTTATGGAGATAAAAGTCAAAAGTATAGTGGAATTTACCTCATACCTGAAAGGGCGATTATTGTCAAATATGATAAATATATGTATATATACACATATTAATTAATTATATAATGTATCTAATTAGCAATTAATTAGAATTAATTAATAACATACAATATTTATATGCAGTAATGTATAATATTTATAAAAATTAATATATTTATATATATTTGTGCAATAAAAATCTCTTTGAGGTGTTAGGGCTGGACTGAGCCATCAGGGTGAGCCCATGTAGACTGTACAACAGGCAAGAACATAGGGACCCATGAAAATGGGCAAGACTTCTCATGTGTCCTGAGTGGTTTGGATGAAGCTGAACATCTTTTTCATTTAAGCTGCCATCAGTAAATAATTTCATAAATTTCAGTATATTGAAAGAGTCCATTTTTCCTTTTCTCACAGAAGTCCAGCCTGATCTTTGACATGTAAATTCCTGCCTCTGGCCCAGCCTAGTCTTTGGGATACAAATTTCAAATGCTTGCCCAGTTTGTAGATTTCAGGTCCCGGCCCAGATGCAAACTCAAATACTTGTAGCCCAAGAAAGGTTTTGGTTTTGGTTTTGTATTTTCTTTCCAGAGGCAAAAATTACTTGCCTGCAGGCATAAGGAAACAATGCATGTTTTGTTGCCTCAAAGTTCTTTCTGTAACTTCTTTTGATAACATCACTGTATTGCGCCCTTTAGAGGTATCATGATTAATAAAAGGAGATTTCAGGGCTCTCTACCTTTGTTACAGGTCTGAGAGAACCTGGGCCCTCCATGACATAAATTTCTTTCATATTCCTTGTCTCAGTACTTCTGACTGAAGGAATATTCACGCAACATTGAAGGTTTCTCAAAAAATACAAACTAAAAAATCCTTAAGATCTGCAGAGATGTCTCCAGATGCTGTGCCAGCTGAGCCTTATTCTGGACAACTGGAGGAGAGAAGGCGAGTCCCTCCACCTGCCTCAACAGAACACGGGCAGTCAAAAACCTCTAGAACCCAATTGCCACCATGCTCACAGCCAATTTCCACAGGCTCTGGAGGAACCCGCATGCATGAGAATGAATCCCCTGAAAACCTCAGGTTATGCAGCTTTTGTGATGGAAATCTCCAGGCTTTGTGGAGTTGGAGACGGGTGACCTCCCTCCATTTCCCTGCCCTTCCTGGATCCTGGAAACCATGTCCACAAACCCCCCCCCCCCCCCCCGGTACCATATAAACTCATTTACAGCCATGATCCAGAGACTCACAAATAAATCTCATGAGAGCCACAAGCTGCAGAGATACTTCAAGATCCCAAAGTCATCTCCAGTTATATAACCCTATTTAAAAGGTATTAAAAGGTGCCACAGACGTACCAAGAGTAGCACACCACACTTGATAGGATTAAGGTAGAAGGCCAAAAAATAAATAAATAAATATTAGCACACAAGTTTCAACATGTAGCAACTTGTTAGTAATACAAGGCCTTCATGACTCTAGGGTAGGATGCAATAATCTTAACATATTTTCTTTTCTTTTCCTTTTTGTGAAACTTTTTCGAATAATTTTTAATGCGTTATTCATAACAAGACATATAAAAGAAATTATTTAGGACTTGCTTTTGTGACAGGTTTGGATAGTAGTGGGGTAATTTGAAATAATTGTGGTGGGAAGGTGTTATGGTGGTGGGATTGGTGTTAGAATATTGAATGTAATAAATGAGAACTACTTTATAAAAATAAAATAAAATTGCCCACTTCACCGCGCCCGCAGCTCCAGTATGACTGAGGAGGACGAGGGAGCTGCTTTGGACACCAGCAGCCCACCAGCAACCTGCAGTATGTAATTTGAGCGTTTCCGCCAGGCCCCGCGCATGGGGGGCCGGCGTTTCTCTTTTTTTTTTTTTTTTTAATCTCTCTCTCTCTCTCCCTCAACTTAGTTTAAGCTTGGGCACAGCACAGCCTCCACCCCACTTCTCTGAGCACAAAATGGAGACACGCACCCAAATGCGCAGTGCGGCTGGCAGGAGATCAGGAGATCGAGGGCGGGGAAGTACCGGTCTCCGCCCACCTCAGACACTTGAAAAGAGAGTGCAGCCACGTGGGCTTTCCCACTTCGCCGCGCCCGCAGCCCCAGTATGACTGAGGAGGACAAGGGAGCTTTCCCACTTCCGCCCGTGCGGGGGCCCGGTATTTCTCTAGGTTTTCCCATCTTATGAGCACCATAAAAGGGTAAAAGATTGTAGTGATAGAATTTCAGGCAGAATTTTCCCTGGACTTTATACAGAAACCCAAAACCACGCGGCTGCGACAGCGGCCGCGCAACCTAATGTCATCTAATCATCAGCAATATGAAATGGTTCCCTTTTAACGGGTTGGACTTTGGTGGGAAACCCTAACAAGAATAGTAAGTTTTTTGTTGAAATATTGAAGGCAACCAAAACGGGAGCCATCTCTCTAGATTGAACTAAGCCATATCCCCACGCCAGCTGAGAAGAAATATCCTTCTTTCTCGGGAAGAAACGCAACGTGGCGTTAACCATAGTATGATGTCCATTAAGTTGACACGGACCTGGTGGCATGGGAATGGGATACAAGGGAATAAAGTATTATGTACATGGAACAGCAGGATGCTGGTGGAATCTCGAGCCGGGGCCGATACCAGCACACTACTTTTGGTTCCAGAAACTGCAGACTTTCTACCAGACTATCAACTAAGCCAGAGCCCCACACCGGCTGATGACAGGAAATAACCATCTTTTCCGGTTTTTTTTTTCCTTTGTCAGGCAGCGTGGTGAATACTAAACAGGAGTGAACTCGGTGGCGCGGGTTGAGGGGGGAAAAAAATAGAAAAGTTGTGTAACAAACAATGGGACTTGCTTGAAACCCTAGCAACAATAGCGAGTAATGTGTTGAAACAGAATGTAACCAAGATAAAGCTTAAACTAAGTGAAACTTATCAATTACAAGGGCGGGGACAGGGGGGGCACGAGGTATACTGGGGTGGTTGGTGATGGAATAGGGGCACTGGTGAAGGAAAGGGTGTTTGAGTATTGTATAATTGACATAATCCTGAGAACTATGTAACCCTCCACACGGCGATTCAATAAAAATTAATTAAAAAAAAATAAAAAAATAAAGATATGGAATCAATCAAAAAAAATAAAATAAAATTGGGAGAAAAATATTTACATATCCAATAATCCCACTTCTGGGAATATTTCCAAGATAACTGAAATCAGAATCTCCAAGTGATTCTTATACTTCCCTATTCATTGGAATATTGTTTACAGTATCCAAGGAATTAAAATAATTCAAATGACCATTCATAGATGAATGATAAGAAAATATGATAAATATAAAATGGAATACCCTTAAGCACATAAAAGTACATTTCAATAACTGGTTAAAGTAGTTATTGTTATGTTTGTATAACCAGAAGAATAAACAAAAGACAAATAAAAAGACACAGGAGACTTGTGAAGAAGATAGGTGTGTCTTGCCTCTGGGGGGGGTCACTTTCAGGACCATGTATATGTCCACTCATTAAATTCTTTATATTAAATATGTAAAATATACATACATAAATTATGCCTCCACAAACTTTTCAAAAGTAAGGAGATATTTATGTAATACCAGAGTTTCTGATTCCTTTTCATTCACAGATAAAAGCTTAAAAATTTACTATGGTTTCATAATATTAGGTCAAAGAAAAAATATGTTTCTCTTGATGTAAAATCACTTTGTTGTATTGCTGTCAAAAATGCTTATAGTACTGAGAAAATATCAGGTATAACAAAACTGAGGGAAAGCAGCAAAATAATTTTCCTTTACTTTGAAATATATCAAGGTCAAAAACAAAGAAAATGAAAAGTTGAAGAACAGAATGGTTCCAGGACATGACAACTGAAAATAATATGTCACTTTAGACAATATTTTTGGAGATATGAACTTAGGCATTTAACATTTGGAAAGAGAACTCGATTCAGGGAACAAAGAATTTTTGGTTTATATATCAAAAATCAGTATATTGATATCAAAAATACCTTGTTTCCCCCCATGGAGGTGGAATTGATGTGTTCAGGACTTACTGCTGGCTCTATGCTCAGGGTTCACACCTGGCAGTAATCAAGTGGCTACATGAGTTATGGGATCTGATAAAATTTTGCTAGAATATTTCTACAGCATGGTAGAGGGTTCTTCTGTAATTTCTTATGAACAAAAAGCCTTAAGTGAAAATAGATAATATATTGAATTCAAAATGTTCACTATTGCCTTTCCTTGTATAACTTGCTTATTGTTTAATTCTATAAATATATAAACACCAACAATATTTTGATAGTATTACTTAACACAATTTTCCTAAAACTCCAGACTCTACACGTTAGTCAAAATAAATATCTTTTCCAAATGAACAGAAGATGTCTATTTTAAAAACTGAGGGGGAGCCAGTGTATGATTATCATTTCCTTTTGATACTTCCAATACCCAGTGGTGCAATCAGTTAGCATGGGGTACTTATATGGCAGTGCGAGCACATAATAAATGTTATTATATTCATATGATGAAATTAATATTTATTTTAATGTTTAATTGTTCATATCTATGTACATTTGTATGTATGTGCATAAATATGTATATATTATATATGTGGACAGAAGAAGTGAGAAAAGGATAAATAGGATGAAATTTAAAGGATTATTCCTGGTGTTTCTTGCTCAATTCTTGTAAGTTTCATCTAACCTTAAAGTTATAATGAAAGTAAGGTTTTCAGAAATTGGCTACTAACTTGAAGAGAATTACATTGATGTATTAAGCATTAAAAATTCAAAATATAATCAACTTTGAGTTATTATAAAAAATTTAGAATTATCTAAAATTTTTGTCACAACTATTACAATAAAACCTGCCACATCAAAATACGGTGATTTCATCAAAAATATCATTTTTCAAAAGCAATGTTAAGGACTTTGAGAAAAAAACTACAGTGTATTACTTATGTTTATAGTGATTTAAAAACTAAATAATTGTCAATGCATTGAGCAATACAACTCTGGCAGTATTTTAAGCCAAACAGGAATATTATTCTTTTTGGCCAGAAAAATGGTTAATATTCTGGATTGAGACACCAGGCTCTAAGTTATCTCAGGAAGGCCTGGCTGCCACTGGGCCAAGATTTCTGGACCCTAGGTAAAATGGGAGCAGACAGAATCCCTGCGCTGTCAAAGACCCCGTCCTCCATCCACCCACCACTGGCTCTCACGACTGCCAGAAAAAAAAAAAAGGCTAGCTTCAGTACTGACCTCAAAGAGGCCAGAGAAATGGCTGCAGTTGATCGTCCCTACTCCAAAGCTCCTGAAGCATGCAGTGAAGTTTGCAGTCACATATGCGGGTGCATAACACCTCCAAACCTCACAGAGCTGACATCACAGGAGAAACAAGAAAACTAGATGGGAAAATTAAATAGAGGCCCACTAAGCTCAATGAGTGAAAACAATAATACTGAAGGCCAACAGCTTAGTTAATCCTAAAGCCATGACTTTAGCAACCCCATTATGAGACAGTATTGCAATAAGTAATATAAACTAAATTAATTGGTGTCTGCTAAGGGAGCAGGTTTGGGGGAGTGAGTAGAAAATTAGGAAGAGTGGTGGAGGTATATTGGTGCTGGGACTGGTGTGGAGCTATTGAGTACCTGAAACAACTGCATTGTGAAACAACTTTGTAAATGGTGGAGGTATATTGGTGCTGGGACTGGTGTGGAGCTATTGAATACCTGAAACAACTGCATTGTGAAACAACTTTGTAAATCATGGTGTTTAAATAAAGTTTCAAAGAATATTTTTTCTTCATTCACAATGATTTCCTTAAGCACTTCCAGTCACTGTCACTGTCACTGTCATCCTGTTGCTCATCGATTTGTTCGAGCGGGCACCAGTAACGTCTCTCATTGAGAGACTTTTTGTTACTGTTTTTGGCATATTCAATACGCACAGGTAGCTTGCCAGGCTCTGCCGTGCGGGCTCCAGTATGAACAATTTTTCGACTTTCAACTCATTCTAATGTTTTCCTAGCATTTCTGGAACATCAGGTCTTCTATCTCTAGTAATATTTGTGAATACATTGTCTCTGACGATGAAATATAGAAAACCCTTTTTAAAATTTTTTAAATTAATTTATTCTTTTATTGCATCACCATGTGGAAAGTTACAAAGCTTTCAGGTTTAAGTCTCAGTCATACAATGCTTGAACACCCATCCCTTCACCAGTGCACATATTCCACCACCAAGAATCACAGTATACCTTCCCCCTCCCCCCCACCTCCTCAGCTCCCCACCCTGTCTGTGTAACTGATAAATTTAACTTTACTTTCACTTTACTTTGATTACATTCAATATTTCAACAAAAAATTCACTATTATTGTTTGGAGTTTCTCCCTCCTAAAGTCGGACCTGCTGAAAAGGAAGCATTTGATGATTTGTTTTCTATTGCTGAGAATGAAGAGATATGAGGCCAAGTGGCTGCGCTTAGCGGCCGCATGGTTTTAGATTAGAAAACCCTTTAAAGGTAGAATTATTGTTTGCTTAATATCTTTCAATGGCTCCCAGGTTAAGCTCAAAACTGTTAAACTAATACAACATAACATGAAATTAAATGTGTCTCATACATGTTATGTTATGTATTATATATTTATGTATTTAAAAATCTTCCATTTTATCAACTTTTTAATCAAAAAATTCAAATTGAAATACAAATCACAGCTTTCGGTTACAGTGAAAGGCTTTCAATTCACCTATTAGATCATTATGTTCTTTCTAGGAGTTTATAGACTCTCAAATCTTCTGCTTAAAATTATTCTTTCAAATTCTTTCCACAGTCATTTCCTGCTTACTATTCAACCCTCTGTGCGGATATCGCTTACTTTTAGAAGCTTCTGTTAGAAACTGTTCTAAAGTGTACTTTTCTGACTTGAGCATTCTTAACTTCCATTCCAGAGGTACTGGTAACATAGCACTGCACTGTAGCACTATCATTCCGTTGGTCATTGATTTGCTAGAGCGGACACCAGTAACATCTCCATTATGAAACTTGTTGTTATTGGTTTTGACATATCGAATATGCCACGGGTAGCTTGCCAGGTTCTGACATGTGGGCGGGACACTCTCGGTAGCTTGCTGGGCTCTCTGAGAGGGACGAAGGAATTGAATCCCAGGTCTGCCATGTGCAAGGCAAACGTCCTACAGGCTATGCTATCACTTCAGTCCACTGGTAAAATAATTACAATAATTTTTACTTCTTTTTTAACTACCCATTAACTATAAAACTCTTGTTTTATGTAGTAATGATATAAGTTATTTTGTAATCAATGTATTTGTTTCACACTGCCTTGCGTAAATTAGATCAGAAGTTATTTAATACCTATATGTATATATATTGTATTTTTGCAAACTGTTACATACAAATTTCAGATTTGAGGAGAAATATATTTATCTGTTACCTATTTTTCTACTGAAAAGCCTTAAAACTAAGAAGTAGATATATCTAGAACAAAAGTTTGGTTTGTTTATGCCACTTTTTAAAACTAATAAATATTTATCTGTTTATTATCTATCTATCCATACTTACAAGTTTACATATGTAATTATACAACCACATTTTTTCCTAGAGAATGTCTTCAATACTTAATGTATTGCTATTATTATCCTGTTTTAACAATGAGGGCAAAAAAGGGTGGAAAAGATAGCTCACCCTTAGGGGTTTAGTAGGCTAAAAGAGTCCCGAGATACACAAGTTAAACTTGGCATACTTTGGATCTGGGTCAAAAAAATTGTTTTTATTGGCTATGGAAAATGGAATACTAGACTATGTTGGGCCATACTAAAATTATGTTTGAAAATGCATAATGTGTTGTTTGAGCATTCAGTGCTACTAAATGAGTATACATCTTCAGGAAAGTGGCTATAATTTTCTTATCACTTAAGGTAATGCAGACAAATAGTAATAGACACTTAACCACTTACAATCATTTACCAAAGATAAAATATAAAAATATATACAAAAGATAGGAGCAAATGTAAAGGAACTTCCTTCAAAGTATAAATCTCAAGATTTTAACAGGGTTGATAAAATGGCCTAAAGTCAAGCTTTTATTGATATAATAACAGTGAAAAAGAATCACTTAGAGTAAACAGCTTATGCCTTGAGCTATCTCCTCAAAATAAACATTCCATTTCCCATCTGACATGGAATCAAATGACACTGTTTTGCTTCTAAACAGAATTATTTTTTCTAGGGTTCATAAAGGTTGGAGATTCCCTTCAGGAGAGTTGAAACCTGTAAATATTGTTTTAGGGAGCTGATCTGTGAGTGTAAAGGAAAATATTTTGTGCCAATAAAAATCAACTTAGCTTCAACCTGAAAAACATTTAAGGAAGAAGATCCATAGCATGACAATATGTTTCAACCACCTAGACAAAATACTGTGGAGTCTTACATACCATTACTTAGTTAAATTTCTGCTAAAGGCAACAGCAATTTAAACATTTCCTGTTTCATTCCTGACAATGTTGTTGTTTTTTCCATTATTGCAGCTCAAAATACTTGGACTGTTTTAAAGATTAGTGTGTTGGCATACAGCTGCACATGCCTCCTAAGAATATTTTCTTTAACCCACAATTATGACTTGATATTTTAGAATGTTCAATATGGTCAGGACCTTTAGCATAAAAACAACATTTCATCAAACCTTATTAGGCAATTAGTTTTGATAGAAATGAAAACATGCTGGGCAATGAATATTCAATATTTATCACTATTTAAAATGCTAATGCTGAAGATAAAAGTACAAGTGTAATGTTACTTAAAATGCTATTATGCAAGATGAAAGTACAAGTATGTTTTTCAATTCAGTTCAATTTAAATGGTAATCATGGGATCATGTTTATTCCATTTCATATTTTAGTACTAATATTTTAATATAATAGGCGAAATAAATTAATGTGAAAGCAAAATGGTGAAATGAGTTTATTTAAAATAGATGAAAGGCTTGTGCGGTTACCACAGAAGAGACAGAGAAGTTGTTCTTCAAGCCCACGTTTTCCCTTGAATGTGTCCCTCACTTGCTTATCTCTGTCTCCTTGCTTGCTTTTTCACCTCTGCAAAAGCCTTTGTTCTCTCTAGAACTGATCCTCTTTTTCTCTTCCCTCATGTCTTTCTCAGTAAATTTTATTCAATAAAAATGATCTTGCTTTACCAGAACTATCTTGCTCAACCAAGAATAGTGAATTATTTTCTGAGAGAGAAAGGCGACAGACTCAAATTGCCTGTGCCCAGGCCAGGACTGAAGTGAGCTAAGCTTGTCATTTTCCCAGAACTGGGAGCCCAGGTGAGTCTAGCAGGAGGTGGACACACTCTTTTCCCTAGTCTACCTGCCGAGCTCCCCATTTTACCGAGCCACTGGCAACAAC
Organism: Sorex maritimensis; assembly: GCA_030324115.1. Lineage (NCBI taxonomy): Eukaryota > Metazoa > Chordata > Mammalia > Eulipotyphla > Soricidae > Sorex > Sorex maritimensis. Next base: position 10,676 of record JASTTN010004782.1, on the reverse strand, counting down.
ATTATAAAACGTTATAAAATGTAGTCAGAAACATAAAGTTGTAAACCAACTTTATCTTTATTAAAAATGATATATTTTTTACAAAGTAGGAGAGTAACACCCAAGAATAGTAGAAATAAATACCAGGAGGTTGGCTCCATGGCCCGGAAGCTGGCCTCACATGCTGGGGGAAAAGACAGCTCAGATAGAGAAGGGACCACCAATACCCCTATTATAAACCACAACACCCAAAAGGAGAGAGAAAACAAAAGGGAATGCCCTGCCACAGAGGCGGGGTGGGGTGGGGAGGATGGGATTGAGGGTGGGAAGGATACTGGGTTCATTGGTGGTGGAGAATGGACACTGGTGGAGGGATGGGTTCTCGAACATTATATGAGGGAAACACAAGCACAAAAATGTGTAAATCTGTAACTGTACTCTCATGGTAATTCACTAATTAAAATTTTTTAAATGATATTTATATGTATTTTTTTTGCTTTTTGGGTCACACCTGGTGATTCACAGGGGTTACTCCTGGCTCTGCACTCAGGAACTACACCTGGTGGTGCTCAGGGGACTATATGGGATGCTGGGAATCAAACCTGGGTCGACCACATGCAAGGCAAACGCCCTACCCGCTGTGCTATTGCTCCAGCCGCCAAAATTATATATATATATATATATACATATATATACGTATATATATATATATATTTTACACAAAAAGACAGAGATCAGCCATTTAATAAGATTAGCACAGCAAACCAGTGAAGTGAAGCAAGGTGCTCTTAACATGGGACAAAGTAAAATTTATCTTTGCTATTAATAATAAAGTTTTGCTATATGCCACAAGTAAAATAATGTCGGAGAGTAGAGAAAACTAGTAATGGCCTTAAACACTTGTTAAATTAAGTATGGTTTCCTGTTTTGTTCAGAAGTGTTTTCAAAAACATACCATTACTAAAACTAATAATTCTTTAGAATATCCAATTTGAGAGTTAGTGATAAATTTCCATTAAATGCAAAGCAAAAGGTAATTGGTCAGTTTTTTTTATTAATAGTTTATTTTTAATTAGTGAGTCAATGTGAGGGTACAGTTGCAGATTTATACGTTTTTGTGCTCATGTTTCCCCCATACAAAGTTCGATAACCCATCCCTTCACCAGTGCCCATTCTCCACCACCAGTAAACCCAACATCCCTCCCACCCTCCCCAGTCCCGTCTGCCCCCATCCCACACTGCCACTATGGCAGGGTATTCCCTTTTTGTTCTCTCTCTCTGATTAGGTGTTGTGGTTTGCAA
>JASTTN010004781.1:0-26063 GCA_030324115.1 Sorex maritimensis | reverse complement strand
GCACAGTCCCCGAAGCTGCCCCTTCTGTTTGACCTGAGAATTAATGTCTTCCACAGATCCCCTGTAAGCAGCTTACAGATTCGCTATGATCAACCTGGCAACAGCAGTTTGGAAAATTTGCCTCCAGTAGCAGCAAGTATCGAGCAGCTTCTGGAGAGGCAGTGGAGTGAAGGACAGCAGTTTTTATTGGAGCAGGGTACGCCTAGTGACAGTAAGTATTCCATTCTTGTCTTTAAAGAGAGAAATAGGTGAGTTGGTGAGTGGGCAGAGAGGTGGGTCCGATTTAGAAATCACTTCATCAGGGCAGCCTTATCGTTAGGAAACATGTTGTTGTGTGGAAAGAAAATTTAGCCGAGTGTTTCAATAGCTCAGTTGCTGCAGGTTTTACTGCTCAAACTTGAATCCTGTCTTTACCTGTTATTGATAAGTTTTGTTTTGTTTTGTTTTGTTTTGCTTTTTGGGTCATACTTGACAATGCACAGGAGTCACTCCTGGCTCTGCTATCACTCTGGCCCCCAAGTTTTTATTTATTTATTTATTTTTAAATGGTCACTTTGAATGGTAGCTTCCCATCTGTAGGATGGGAGTGAGAATATACCTGTTTTAGCTTCTTGTCTTGATCTAAAAAAAAAAAAAAAGTGGCTGGAGAAAGCTCAGGGGCTGAGAGACCTGGGCTTGAACCCTGGGCATGTTCCTTGAGCACTTTCAGAAGTGAATCCAGAGCACACAGCTAGAGGAGTCTTTGGAACTATCACCTCAAATAATTAGTTTTTCCTCGTGCAGAGAGTATTGTTCAACTCAGCATTTTCTCACTGGTTATTGACTGTTTAAAATTGGTAGGATATTGGCACTTTGTAATTGTACAAATTTTTTAAGTCTTGCTATTAAACATATCTGATGGTTTAATGGAAGGCAACTTGCTACTTTGGAGTATTTACTTTTTAATATATCTCCAATTAAAGTATTAGAGCGTAGCATGAGTGAAAGATTCTGAAAAGCAATATTACTTTAGGTATGATTAGGTGAAATGACCTAGTGCTAAGTTAGAAAAGAAATTGAGGGTGGGAGCGTTGGGGGAGGTATTGCTAGAAGTTTTTGGTATTTCATTTTATGAAGATGGCAATGTTTTGCTTATTGTTAGCAGATAAGTACCATATATTGGTATTGTTATGATTGGTATCCTGACCCAAAAAAAAAAAAGCTGATTGTGAGGAAATGTGCTCAGGATAATCCTCTATAGACATGATGGCTGGAGGACAGGTTTAGCGGAGTGTTGCTGCATCTCATTTGGGTATGCTGAGGCTTTCTTTGTGGGATCTTGAAGAGGAGGGATAAAAGTTAAATCCTTGGGAAATGACCATATGTGTCTCTAACAGTGAATTGTCTTTGGAATGCCCCGAGGGCATGTTAAACAAATACAACTTTTTAATACGTGGAACTTTCTAAGTGTCCATCACCCTGGCAGAAAAGCTGCACTTTGTGCTGTCTGCGGAGCAGTTATCTCTGCCCGAATGGGACAGTGTTGGAGCTGAGACAGCCACGCTCACACACTGCTCCCTGCTGGGGTGTGTGGGAAGCGGCCAGTCAGAGCCGCCCCCACCCGAGACGCCTGCTGTCTTCACCGCAGCTGTCTCAGGCTCTGTGGATTTTAAAATTTCCTTTCGTTTTTGTGAAATAAAATGTTCTTAATTTTGTCCCTCTGAGAACGGAAATGACCTGAAGCAGGGTGGTGTTCTGTTGGTCCATGGCAGGTTTCTGGAAGGCTTGTCCAGAAGTTTCCTTTTATGCTATTTGTGCCAGTGTATCACGGCATGTTTATGCCTATGTAAATATTTAGGAGCGAAAGCGCGTCAAGTTGAAGACAGCATGCCTGTGCAGGTAGAGCTCTGCATACCCGCCCCCTTCATGCCTAAGAACCATCCCCATGCTTGCTAGTTTTAGGGATGCTGAAGACATTGCACCAACTGCAAGTTGAAAACCGGAGATTAGAGGAACAGATTAAGAACCTGACTGCCAAAAAGGAACGCCTTCAGTTACTGAATGCACAGCTCTCAGTGCCTTTCCCGACCATAGCGACCAACCCCAGCCCGTCCCATCAGATGCACGTGTTTTCAGCACAGACTGGTAAGTGTGAAAGTAGGAATTTGTATCTAAGGAAAGTAGAACAGAGTCTGACTTAATTTTTCATTAATTGAATAGGAGTTGGTCACCAGTATGTCAGATGTAAAAACGAATTGATAGATTACTTTTGGTGAGCATAATTAATTCTACGAACTGATCGACATGAATTTGCTGACTTGTATAGTCTATCATTTAAGGATAAAATTTATTTCAATAGATTTTACTGTGTTGACTTAAAACTTTTGCAGTCAGTAGCGAGACAGATTTTTCTATTTATGCTGGTCTAAGGAAGAGCAAGTCTTAATTTTTTTTTTTCCTTTTTGGGTCACACTCAGCCACGCTCAGGGATCACTCCTGCCCTGCACTCAGGAATTACTCCTGGCAGTGCTTGGGGGACCATATGGGATGCCAGGGATCGAACCCGGGTCGGCCGCGTGCAAGGCAAACGGCCCTACCCGCTGTGCTATCGCTCTGGCCCCCAAGTCTTAATATTTTAATTTTAATTTTTGCTTTTCGGGTCACACCCGGTGATGCACAGGGGTTCCTCCTGGCTCTGCATTCAGGAATTACTCCTGGCGGTGCTGGGGGGGACCATATGTGATGCTGGGAATTGAACCCAGGTCAGCTGCATGCAACCCTACCCCCTGTGCTTCAGCCCCAATATTTTAATGTTTTTAATGTGGGCTTCAGGGGAAGCTTTTAGATAGCCTTTATTTTCAAGGGTAATGCCATTTAAAGAAATGAAAAAGATTTCTGTCTTTGTGATTCTAGCTCCTCCTACGGATTCCTTGAGTAGCAGTAAAAGCCCCCATCTAGCAAACAGCTTTTTGCCTGATAATTCTCTGCCTGTGTTAAATCAGGTAAGTTTGGTGTGGCAGGTCTCATCCCTGTGCCTCACTGAGGAACCTCTGAGTACTGCATTCAATGGCTTTTAGATATTTAAAAAGCGGGTCATTTACAACTGAAACGCCTGTTCCCCCTTTCCGCAGGATTTGACCTCCAGTGGACAGAGCACCAGCAGCTCCTCGGCCCTCTCCACTCCCCCCCCTGCAGGGCAGAGTCCCGCCCAGCCGGGCTCCGGAGTGGCCGCTGTTCAGCAGGTCAATGGCGTGGCGGTGGGCGCGCTGGCCAGTGGAATGCAAACTGTAACACCCACCATTCCTGGAGTGGGTGGAATGATTGGCGCTCTGCCAGGTAACCAACTGGCAATTAATGGCATTGTAGGAGCTTTGAATGGGGTCATTCAGACGCCTGTTACAATATCCCAGAATCCTACCCCCCTCACCCACACAACTGTACCACCTAATGCAACACATCCAATGCCAGCCACACTGACAAACAGGTAAGAAACTTCCTTAAATATCTCAGGGGGCCTCATTGCAGCCAGCACCTGTGTGTCTGTGCTTTGCGGGGGGGGGGGGGGATCAGTCTGTTCCTTTAGATGTAAATGAGAAAATGAAATCCACGAAGCTTTTAAACTAAATATATTTATTTTTGAAGTTTAATTACTCACTTTATCATCATCAAAGAGTTAGGTATATTCCTGTGCTGGAATTTTTAGTCTTGATCTGTGATGCCTATTTTTAAATGCTAATTTTTCTTACTCCCTTGAATATTGCGGGTTTTTTTTTTTCCTTTTTTCTTTTTGGGTCACACCCAGTGATGCACAGTGGTTACTCCTGGCTCATGCACTCAGGAATTACTCCTGGCGGTGCTCAGGGGACCATATGGGATATTGGGAATCAAACCCGGGTCGGCCACATGTAAGGCAAATACCCTACCTGCTATACTGTTGCTCCAGCTTCTGCTTATTGCCTTTACCACTGTCATTGTCATCCCACTGCTCATTGATTTCCTCGAGCGTGCACCAGTAACTGGATTGCCTTTATGTATATCATAAATTCTGAGGAAAGGTAACATTGTAACAAAGACCATGTGAATATTGGTTTCTCAAATTTCGCCTATGTGATTTTGTTAACTTTGTAATCAAAGATTTTGATAGAGAATGAAAGTTGAATATTTATCTGATCAGGTAATTCTCAAGGAGACATACTGTATCTTTGTGCTAGAACTTTGTTTGAATGTTTGTTCAAAAGAAGAAGGCTTGAGCCATGTTGTTACTAAACATATTTTTGAAGAATAAATAATTTAAATAGATTTGCAGTGAATGCTAGTGAACTTCGCTTCTGGTGCGATTTTTGTTGATGTTTAAGTTTACTACCTGCATCATTTAAAAATCATTAGTTGTATGTTTAGGTTCTTTGTCCAAAAGTATGTTACTTAGTACAGGTCACATCACTCTTGCATGATGAGATCATTATATGGGCATGTTCTGAACATGCAACTTTCTCTCTTCTGAAACAGTGGCGTGTCTGCTGGGTTTAAGATAAGGAATGTTTCCCAACAGTGAATTCTTGTGGGGCCTCACACATGTGCATATACGCATGCGCATGTAAACTCATCACTGTTTTCAATGTTATGATTAAAAACTTATTAAAAATGAAATTTAAAAGCATTAAAGATTCACAGTTGAAAGTAAGACTCTTCATCATTTTTCAGTGCCTCAGGACTAGGATTACTTTCCGACCAGCAGAGACAAATATTTCTCCATCAACAGCAGTTTCAGCAGTTGCTGAATTCTCAGCAGCTAACACCAGTAAGTTCTTCTTTTTTTTTTTTTTCCTTAATAGTATTTTATTTTGAATTAGAATTAAGTCATCTAAAGCCTGAGTTTTCTCAGATTCACTTTCTTTATTGGGGCCGGGGAGGGGGCTTTGGGGTTACTCCTGGTGGTGCCGTGGGTTGAGCCTGGGTCAGCACAGTGCTCATGGCTACTGTCTTCCCTCCTTTACTGCCTCCGGCCCCAGTCCCAGCATCTGAACCATTTGTTTGATGGCAACCCCATGTATGTTTGTGTAACTGAATGTGAAGACTACAGAAATGTTGGCAACAGCAAAAGGCTTATGCAGTGATCACAACTTAGTTCAGTGTTAACTGCATAATGAACCAGAGGTATTTTTCTGGCAGTATGTGACTGTATTGTATTTCTCAGGCAAAAAAGGTTTGTGAGTGGGAATCTAAAGAAACTGGAATTGAGCATGGGCATGGTTTACCACTATGGAGGGAGACAGGATCCCCAAATGGTTTGTCCTCATCCAGGTTAGCCAGTGATACTGGGAACTGACATGCTTTAGGTTTTCAAATAGCAGCATGTGCTGGGTGGTGCTGTTGAACCCTTGTGGTAGAGCAGTCAGCTCAGGCATCTGGTTTCATCTTTCACCTGGCAGGGCTTAGGGACCACTCCTGGCACGGCTCAGGTGACCAACCATATGGACTGCCAGGGATCGAACCCCGGGGGGCTTAATGCAAGCCTTATTCACTGTGCTGTCACTGTCTGTGCACATAGTCCATCTCGGGGCCAGCGTTGCTGCTCTCTGTCCCCGCTGCTCTCTTGGCACAGTGCTCCTTGACCTGTAGATCATGTTTTTGTGTAGCCCACATGCGAGCTGCCCAGCCAGTCGTTTCCAGATAATGGTTTCTCCTGGCAGTGATCAGACTCTGGCATGCTTGTTGGTTATTCCCCTTGCCCCATAGTGCTCAAAAAGAAAGAGAAGTGTCTGTGAATAGATTCTAACACATAGGAAGCCCTCAGAGTATGCGATTGCTGATTCAAGACTCAGTTTCTGTTCATATAAATGAGAACTTTACAGCACCCAGAATTTATAATTCCCAGATTTTGTGTTTGGCTCACAAAAGTATGTTCTAAAGTCTATTTTTTGGTTTTGGGCCATATCCAGTAGTGCTCTGTTGTTACTCCTGGCTCTATGCTCAGGAATTAACTCCTGGCAGTGCTCGGGACCAATTGGAATGCCAGGACTTGAACCCGGCATGGGTTCATGCAAGGAAAGTGTCTTACCCAAAATACTATCATTCCAGCCCCCTCTAAGTTGTTCTTGAACATCATGGACAAGCTAATTTGCATAGGGATCTCCTATGTTTGCCATATTTTGAAGATAAGCGATTCATTAATGATATCAACAATTTATGGTTGATGATTATATAGTCCATCGGATTTTTCCAGATGAATTACTCATTTTCTGACATAGGAGTATGAAGGTGGTACTTGCTAAATATCTAATTTTAAGAAAGAAAACACATAAGGCAGGCTTTCCTGCTGGTGAATTCTGTGATTGATAACTTCATATTTTCCCCTGAGGAGCAACATCAGGCCCTTCTGTATCAGCTGATGCAGCAGCACCACCAGCAGCACCACCAGCCTGAACTGCAGCAGCTGCAGATCCCTGGAGCGACACAGATACCCATCAACAACCTGCTCGCAGGGACGCAGGCCCCACCGCTGCACCCAGCCAGCTCCAATCCCTTCCTGACCATCCACAGCGACAACGCCAGTCAGAAAGTAGCGGTGAGTAGCTTTGCTTGACCCCAGCTGCTGGAATGGTGAAAAGAATTGCATCCGTTCGTCCACAGTTGTTTTCTCTCAGTAGCCTCTCACTTATTTTCTAGAAGTAGTAGTATTCTCGATAATTTATTCTTTGAGCCAGCTGTTTCAGAAGGTGGTTAGTAGAAACACACAGAACCTAAGCCAGTTTGGCTGCCACGTGAGATTTTTGACTGTTGCCACAGTCAACAGTTTTCAATGTGAAACGATGTTTTAGTTACAATAAATGGGTACGGGACAGACCAATCAAGAGGTAATAGTTGCTGCTTTTTTTCTCGTTTAGGCTTTTGGGCCACACCCTGCAGTACTTTGGGGTTACTCCTGACTGCACTCAGGAATCATCCTGGCATTGCTTGGAGGATCAGATGGGGTGCTGGGGATCAAACTGGGGTCGGCAGCAAGCAAGGCAAATGCCCTACCTGCTGTGCTATCACTTTGGCCCAGTTGTCGCTGCTTTTTAAAGAACAATAATTGTTTTTTATTGTAGAACCAGTCCAGTTAATTTATAATATATAACATTGAATTATATTTACAATAAATTTAATGTATGAACTTCCAGGAATCCAATTATTTTACTGGATTATTCATCATAAGAGAGCAATGCATAATCACATTTGAAATGTACTCTCAATTTCTTACTAATTGAATCTAAGTCCTAGTCAATTTCATCTTCCTCTTAGCGTGTACAAGCGACCATCGCTTCCCAGTAGCACTGCAGTCGCATCCTAAACAGGGGCAGGCTTTTCAGGCTCTTTCTTTCTGTTAACTTCCCCCTTCAATTAGGTTGACCCTCCTGGAGTATAAACATCTCCCCTGAATTTCGGTCCGGGTCGCCGCCTACCGCCTGTTAGCGTGAGGCTCCTGGCTGCGGCAGAGATGGCCACTGGAGCCAAAGCGGGCAGAAAGTGTTCAGAGTCCGCTTGCTCTTACGGGCCTGAGGCTGCTCCTCGCTGTGCTTTTCTAGCTTCAAAGTGTTAGTGTGTTTTGTTTTTTGTTTTCTCTTAAATTACTATTCGGTGCCCTTTTTTTACCCCAGTATCTCTGACTCCTAGTAGTGAAAACTCATTATTGCAGACTTAATTTGTCATGCTTTTGCTGACATGGGGTTTTTCAGTGATTCAGTATTAATTTAATATTTTTTGTGCTATTTTTCGTGTTTTTTTTTTCTTGTTAAAAATTGAGTTGCAAGCTAAATGTCCCTAAACTATTTACAGCATAAAAAGTATATGTATTTTTTGCTTTTTGGGTCACACCCGGCCATGCACAGGGGTTAACTCCTGGCTCTGCACTCAGGAATAACTCCTGGCGGTGCTGGGGGATCATGTGGGATGCTGGGAATCGAACCCAGGTCTGCTGTGTGCAAGGCAAACGCCCTACCCACTGTGCTATAGCTCTAACCCCCTATAAAATATATATATTTTCTTTTTGGGTCACACTCAGCAATGCACAGGGGTTACTCCTGGCTCATGCACTCAGGAATTACTCCTGGTGGTGCTTGGGTGACCATATGGGATGCTGGGAATCGAACCCGGGTCGGCCGCGTGCAAGGCAAACGCCCTACCCGCTGTGCTATCTCTCCAGCCCCTAAAATATATTTTTAATAGAAAAATTTCACAATAATAATATAAATAAGCTGAGAATTAAGTAATGATGACAAGTAAGGCCAGGAAATAAGTTTTTTGAGGACCCTGCTCTTTGCCAGGGTACGGTTTGTTTGATCCAGCGGCATGTGTGGTTTCAGTCTCTAATTAGAGTGAGAATCTCGTCGGAGGAGGACATGCTCTGCATGCAGGGAGTCGCCTCTCATCCTTGCCACAGCCCAGTTTCCCGAGCAGTGCCAACCCCAAACTGAAACAATGAAGGATTAGGACCTCCTCCTCCCCCTCCCTCTCCCCCTCCCTCTCTCCCTTTTCCCCTCCTCCCCCACCACCCCTCATCCTCTCATTCTCCCCATCTCCTCTCTGGCTCCTTCAGTCCTCCCCCTACCAAGGACAAATATGTAGCAAATGTGGAATCACAAATGTGGAATCAGGTCTCATGTCCTTTATATTTTTAGTCCTTAAATTTTTTTTTTCTAGATGACCGTGTTACTACTGCTGTGAATACGTGTATTTCTTGTTTGTTCCTTTGTTTCTGAGCTGAACCTAGTGGTGGTAGGGCCGGTCTGGTTAGGTGCTGGCAGAACTGTGGCGCCAGGGATCAAACTGGCCTGGGTCTCCCACGTGCCACGCGCCCTCTGCGTCTCATGACCTTACTCCTGCTGGACGTGTCCTTGTATTTACTGTTGTTTGAGGTTTCCAAGCTGCTTGTAGTATTTACCAGCCCATTTGTCTTTTCATGGCTTACAAGTAGCCATGCCAACCTGTAGATAAAAAGAATCTCATGTATCATCTTTTTTATCTCAGCTCTAATTTCAGAGGAGATTAACTCAATGAGGGCCCAACACTCATTTAGTTAATGCATCTGACTTTGTTTCCACTGCAGAGACTTAGTGATAAAACTGGGCCTGTAGCTCAAGAGAAAAGTTGACCCTGGAGAAGTGTCTGAAACGGCCTCTGCTGCATCGCCCTTCCCTGGTGCTCGGTGCTCCGTGCTCCGGCCACACCTGGAGAGACCAACTGCACAACAAAGAGTTACTCGCCGCAAGGATGTTCTTGTATGGCTTGGATTAATTTCTCGTTGCTTTATTGCACTGAAATGAAATTCCCTTATCCCCACACCCTTACCACCCATATTTTTTTGAACTTTAAAAGAAAATTTGATAAGTAACTTTTATCGATGAAATACTTTACATGCAATGAGTTCGTCAACCTAAGAGAAATTTAATATAGTTGGTGCACAACTGAATTTGTTCTGAATGGGAGAGATGAAAAGCAAAACTAAAGTCTCAATCCACTTATAAACTATTTGATTTTATTGTGCAAGTTGGAATATGAGATAGGATCTTTTATTTGGGTTATAGTATGCTTGCTCTGACAGTCAAATCTTGCATCTTAAGGAACTGCCCGATCCTACTGGAGGTTTATTGGTTAAATATTGCAAATAAATAGGTTGTTAACTGGGACTTGGCAATCTTTGTTGTAAAATTTCCTTTTTAATGGGATATGGCCAATGTTGGTAATCAAGTAGGATGGTAATGTCTGCTTATGCTAAATGTAATTTTTAAAAAAGTGTTATGACCGACCCATATTTTTAAGCAACCTTGAGTTAAATGAGTTCTAAGGGCTGCTGGGGAGATCAGTTCAAAGCGGAAGACTTCTTTCAGAAAGGGGGCCACTCTGGGGTCTGCCGGGAGGGTCCGGCCTTGATCAAGTGCCTGTTATGTCCATTGTGTGGAAGCGGCTCTGGCCAGCCGAGCTCACGAGAGTCAGTCCGTGCAGAGGAGGGCGAGTCGCGTGGCGCCAGCAGCCTTCCCCTGCTTCTGCCTTCACTGAAAACTTTCTATGCCACTGTAGATAGCTCAGGCAAATCATTACCTGGGTGTTTCTCCACTAATGAGTCACAAGAAATAGAAGTAGATTCAGTAGGAATTGGAACAAACAGTAAGGTTGCTACTGACAGTGCGTCATCGCTACAGTTCCTGAAAACAGGTGAGAGCCAGGGTCTAGCTCCTCCCGTTCAGGCCGCCACACTCCCGGGGTGACAGAGTGGCAGCAGAGACACGAAACCATCGGGGACGCAGTCGCTGGACTGTTCTTACACGTGTGAATTATTAGTGGAAAAGATCCAGCTGTGACTAGACCTCCACTGTGTACTTAGCTGGAAGAACATGTTAATTCTGCAATATGTCTCTTGGTTAAACATTGCACAGTTCTTACCTCATTTCTGTAAATAAGGTTTTGTGAATCTGTTTTGTATTGTGAAAATTCATAAATAACATTGATATTTTGATTTGTAATATTTCTAATTGGTAGATTTAATTGAAAAGTAAAATTAATTTATTTTTATATGTTCAGGGGAATTTTAAAGAAAGTCAAATCTTTTGTAGATAATTAAAAAATCAGTGTGGTTTATTTTACTTATTAACCCACTGGTTGTTATTCTGTAACAATTTGTATAAATGGTAAATTTTGAATGTGTTGTTATTTTACCTAGATGTAAAATTCCACATGTATTAAAGAAAATGTACAAAGGTTTTGTTAATAAAATTTAATAATGTTTATAACTCTGTGCCATTCATCCACCCATTTTATTGAGCTGTAATTGCTATTTGGCAATATGTAACTCCAGGAGTCCAGATGATCTCACTTACATGAGTGAAATTACCATTGTAAGTTTAGTTGGCATCCATCATATCATATATCACCGAAAGAAAAAAAGGTTTCATTTTTTGAGAATTCTTTGGTGTCCTCTGTTTTTTTCTCTGTAGTTCGCATAGCAGGGTTAGCTTCAGTCACCTCATGCCTCGAACCCTGAGCTCTTTTTCCTACAAGTGAGAGTCGTACCTGCAACCCTCCGTCACTCCTTTTACACACCCCACATGCCAGCTCTATAACTACGTTTGATCTGAGTTTGATTTTTTTAGATCCCACAGAATGCTGCCAGGGTGGACTGGAGCTGGTGGGGCGTTTGCCTTGCATGCGGCTGACCCGGGTTCGATTCCTCTGTCCCTCTTGGAGAGCCTGGCAAGCTACCGAGAGTATCCCGCTGGCACGGCAGAGCCTGGCAAGCTACCCGTGGCGTATTCGATATGCCAAAAACAGTAACAACTAGTTTCACAATGAAGACGTTACTGGTGCCCGCTCAAGCAAATCGATGAACAATGGGATGACAGTGATAGAGTGCTACAGTGCCGAACCTGGCATGCTTGGACTCCTGGCTCTGCACTCAGGGATCAATCCTGGCGGGCTTAGGGTGGCGGGGATTGAACATGTGGACAAGGTGCGCTCCCTTTCCACTGCACTCTCCCCAGCTCCTTCTATTGTTCCTTGTGGGCTCTGCCTCCTCTTGCTGGATTCCGTGTCGGAGAGGAGTGGTGAGAATGGCGCCCTTGTACTGAATCTAAGTGGCTGAGCTTGCCTGAGGGTCGGGGTGACACTGTCTGAGGGGCCACTCCCCACCCGCAAAGTGGGGGTGGAAACCAGCTTTCAGGCTTTGGCCATTGGGCTTCTCATATATTTCTTACAGGCAGGCATGTTCTCTTGTTTGGGGCCACACCCAGCTGCCTTCAGGAATTACTGCTGGCGGGCTCGGGGGACCCTGTGGGATGCTGGTGTTTGAGCCCCCTTCTGCTGCATGTGAGGCAAACACCTTACCTGCTGTCCTATCAATTACTTGTTAGTTTTTGTCCTAAGTGCATATTAGGTCTAATGAATTTCATCAGATAGTGTGTCTTTTGAAATAATCATATGACTCAAATTTTTTTCTTTCTTTTTTATGGCTAGAAAATTTTTATGCTATGAATATGATGTATTTTACTGGGTATGATGAGCCATCCCAGAGTTGAATCTGTGGCGAATGAACGTTTTCATTTGTTGAGTTTGGTTTGCTCTTTTACTGAGAAATCCTGCGTAGATGTTAATCAGGAATAATGGCATGATTTTTTGGAGTGTCTTTCTGACTTTGGTATCTGGCCTCATAAAATGGGTTTGGGAGTGTTCCCTATGGTTTGGCTTTTTGGCAAGAGTTTGAGAAAGATTGGCCTTAATTCTTTAAATGTTTGGTAAAATTGATCAGTTACATCATCTGGTTTGCATTTGTCTTCATTGATTGCTTATTGGTCATCCAGTATTAAATTGATTTCCTTATTAAAACTGTTTGGTTGGGTTTAATGTTTCTTAGAATTTTAAAATTTTTTATTCTTGAGTTTGTGGTGTATAGAATAGAGTCCATTACGGGCCTCAATATCTCTGTGTGGTGGAATGGGTGCCTTTGTCCTTAATCTAAGCGGAAGAGCGTGGGTCAGTCTGTAAATTTTTCTTTAATTTTTCTGATTTGGACCTTTTCCCCTTAGTTGAAAAGGTCTAGTTTTTTTCTTTTTCAAAGAAACAAATTGTCGATTTAGTCATCTTTTCTGTGGTTTTTCTGTCCTGTTATCTTTATTATGCCCTAACTTTGGTGGTTTTCCCTCTAGTTTCTTAAACATGGAGTAAAAAAGTATATTATCTACTTCACACCCCGCTTTTTAATTTTTAACTTTTAGGAGCGGGGGATCGTGGCCCTGCAAATATCTTGGCACTGAGCCACCCTGCCTTCCCAGCTGTATTTTTTTTTTGGGCGGGGGTGCTTACGCAGCAGTGCTCAGGGGTCACTCCTGGTGGGCTGGGGGTGCTATGAGGTGCCGGGTTGATCCCAGGTCAGCCGGTGTGAGGCAAGCGACCTACCTGGTGTGCTGTCTGGTGCCCGCACCTGGTGGTCTTAGGCTGACGCTGTGCTCAGGGATCCCTCGCGGAGGGGCATGGGACCAAAGGGGGGTGGGGGTCTGCCTCTGTCGGCGACACGCAAGGCAGGCGCCCCACAGCTCTTCCATCGATGGGTCCAAGGCCTCTTTAGTGTCTTTTGGGCCTTTATAATTCTGAAGAAATTGGGGAAGGGACCCCGGTCTCTCTCGGGTCTCTCAGAAGTGGGACAGTTTGAACGGACCCTTCTGTGGCCTGGGTGAGTCCCGGAGCATGGGCTCCGCCAGGGAGACGGACACGGGCCCCCGGTCCACACGAGGCAATGTGCTGGGCCTCGGGGGTCTGGCGGCACAGGGCCCGGGACCCCCGTCCTCGGGGTCACACCCGGGCGTCCACCGGCAGAAGGCCACTGAGCGGCTCCGTGTCGCTCCTTCCGCTCGGCCCGCCGGGGCGCTCTGCTCCAGCGGGTCCTGTGCTGCGCTGTGGCCACCAGGCTCGAGCAGGTGGGCGGCGCCGGCCCAGCACGGCTGGCTTCCCTCCGCGCAGCAACTGGCTGGAATTGGTTTTGTTTTTAACAGTAACAAAAATTTCATGTTTGAACTTCCATCATACAGTCATCCAACACCCATCCCTTCACCAGTGCATGTTTTCCGCCACCAAGGCAAACGCCCTGCCCGCTAGGCTATTGCTCCTGCTTCCACTGATCAAACTGATTTCCACCACCAAGACCCCCAGGATTTCCCCGTCCCTCCCCTGTCTGTGTGGCAGACAATTTGCAAGGTATTCTTTCTCTACTTTAGTTATTGATATTTTGAGACCAGCCCTACCTCCCCTTATATCTGCCGGAAATACAATTGCTAGACAATGTGCTTTGCATTGCTTGTTATGAATATGATGTTTAGGAATTCTAAGATTTTAATAATTAGGATCTGAAGAAATTGCTGCCGCAGTTTGCTCGTGTCCGAGTTTCCCGTGTGTTTCTCTGGATCGTGGCCACGTGGGAGCTGGTGCTTCTTTCTGGCTTCCAGAAAATGGCGCCCGCTGGAGCTCAGAGGCAGGCGGTGGGGCGACAGCTGTCCCCGTCCGGAGCGGCCCAGCGGAGAAGGCCTATTGCAAAGTCCCGGGCCATCTCTGCCTCAGGCTGCTCAGGTCTGAGATTTCTGTGTGTGTCCTGAACGTATGTTTTTGAGTACATGTGATAACAGTCTCCGGTCACTGCTCTGGTTATTTGAACTGGGATGCCACATCAACTGCCAAATGACAGCAACTGTTAGCCGTGTGCAAGAATTCAGACCCAAGAATATACTTTCAGGGACCGTTTCTACAGTTCATTACTAGAGGAGTTTCTCTGATCCTACAGAGCAACTGAAAGCATGAGAGGGGCTGGAGGATTATCTCCCGAGCATGAATCCTGTTCTAGGTGTTGCTTTTGCAGCTGATCAACTGCTGGATTGGTTCTTGTCTCGGGGGCCACACAGGCGGTGCTCGGGGTCGCTGCTGATGGTGCCGTGCGCTGCGGTCCTGAGCCATCTTCCCAGTCTCCGGCTCCCAGGCAGTGCCCAGGGGACCCTTGGGGCCACTATTGGTGGTGTCAACACCCCGGCCTGCTGGGGGCTCGGCAGGTGCACCTGGTGCCAAGGGTTGGCTGGAGACCGCCAGGCACATGCATGGCCGGAGTCGGTACTGGCACTGGGAATTTCAGTCCTGAATGAGACCAATGACTAGTCTGACTTTTTAATGAAAAAAAAGGACACAGTGACACCAGCTTTGCTTATAATCTAAAGCAGACTAGGAACGAAAGTTGTGAACTTTGACAGATACTTAGTAGCACGCGTAATTTATTGCCTGAATAAAGCCTGTTATTCTGCTGCGAGTGGGTGGGTGTGCACCGGCCCCACATGGTGGGTCTTGCCTGGGGCCCTCGGGCTCGTTCCCTCTGCCTTCCCTGGCTCCTCCCCTCTACACTGCCCCCGTGTCACCCGTGGGCCCAGCCCTGCCATGTTCTGTATGAGGGTTTGAACCACTTGTCAAAAAAGCAAACCAGGTCTATCATTATATTCCTATTTCATTTATCTATTTTTTTTGCTTTTTGGGTCCCACCCGGTGATGCACAGGGGTTACTCCTGGCTCTGCACTCAGGAATTACCCCTGGTGGTGCTCAGGGGACCATATGGGATGCTGGGAATCGAACCCGGTCGGCCATGTGCAAGGGAAATTCCCTACCTGCTATGCTATTGCTCCAGCCCCCTCCTATTTTTTTAATCCAAAATTGGGCTCGTAAAGAAGAGTTTCTGGGGTTTTTTTCCTGCATAGTTGAGTCATGATACACTTGCAACCCGCCACTTATATGAGAATGCGCTCTTTGGGTTAGTGATAGTACTGCGGGGAGGGCGTTTGTCTTGTATGTGGCGAACACGGGTTCAATTCCCGGCAATACATGGTCCCCTGAGCACTACCAGGGCTAATTCCTGAGTGCAGAGCCAGGAGTAACTCCAGTATCACCGGGTGTGCCCCCAAAAAGAAACACCTCCCAAAATGTTCACTTCTCCCAGAAAGGGCCTTTGGGGGAGGACCCCTGTCTTGTGCCGAGAGCCTCGGGGCCTTCCCGGGAGCCTGGCAAGACGCCGGTGCTTTCCAAGGCCTGCCCGGCGCGCCCTGGACCTGCCCTGTCACCGGGCGGGGTTGCTGGCAGGGCTGCCAGAATGTCACTGGGTTTCCTTGAGGGTAGACGGCCCCTGCCAGTGAGGAACAGGCCAGGTGACGGGAAGTGGAGTGGCCAATGGCGACTCGACAGTGGGAGCTGAAGCCCAGGGGCCTGTGGGCCGGAGAGGCCTGGGGTGGGCAGCGGCCCGAGTGCAGGGCTGCGCCGGGAGGCTGAGTCCGGGCTGCGGCCGTGCGGGGCTGGAGCTGGCGCCTCGGCTGCCTTCGCTGTTCAGGGAAAGGCAAACGCCCTCTGCCCGCTCAGGAGATGGGTTCCCTCCGACTCTGACTGACGCAGCTGGTGCCTGCGGACGGGCTCACGAGGACGGGCCGCAGCCTGAGCTGGGCGCGCCTGGGCTTTCTGGTTCTGTGGCCTCGCAGGTCTGGGCAGGCACGAAGCAGAGGGCACGTTTCCTGGGCAAGTTGGCCGGGCCGAGCAAGCGCAGGTTTCTCTTCCTGCGTCGGCGGTGGGGCCAGTGCCGGCAGCGTCTGCACAGTCAGGAAGGACCACTGTCCACCGAGCCACTTTGCAGCGCTCGGCTGATCAGCCCGTCGGCCTTTTGGGAGCCCCCTTGCTGGGGGCCGCCCAGGCCTGCGGCCCACTGCAGCCAGGAGGGGAGGGAAGTGAGACTTGCCTTGCGTGGGGCTGGCTTCTGGCGGCCCCTGCCATCTCACTGAGGCCCGGTCACCGGTGACCTGCATTGACCCCTCTCCGGAACCGGCTCCCTTCTCCAGCGTGTCTGGCTTGCTGACCCGCCCAGAACCAGGCACCTGTTCCCACAGACCCCCGATGCACCCCTGGGCAGGGCTGTATGGCCCTGGCCTGACCGTGATGCCACTTCTGGGGGGGGTGGTAGTAGGTCCCCAGGGCACCATGTGTAGGCACTTGCTCCCCCAGAGCCACCACCCTGGCTGAAATCCATTCTTCACAGAGAGGGCAGACGGCAAGATGGAGGGCAGAGGACGAAAAACCAGCTCTCGGGGCCAAAGCCATCATAGTAGGGTGGGGTAGGGCGCCTGCCTCGCCCATGGCTGACCTGGGTTCGATCCCCAGAACCCTATATGGTCCTTGAGCACTGCCAGGAGTGATCCCTGCACACAGAGCCAGGAGTAAGCCGTGAGCAATGCTGGATGTGATTCAAAACCGAACATCTGGTATCTTGGTTGGTCATATCTAAGAAGAGAGCAGAAACTCGGCCAGATTCCTGAGCAATAACGTGAAAACATTTTCCTAGATAAAAACAAACAAACAAACACAGGGACTGGAGCAATAGCACATCGGGTAGGGCATTTGCCTTGCATGTGGCCGACCCGGGTTCAATTCCCAGCCTCCCGTGTAGGGTAATTCCTGAGTGCAGAGCCAGGAGTAACCCCTGTGCATTGCCAGGTGTGACCTAAAAAGCAAAAAACAAAAACAAAAACAAAAAACGAAACAAACACAGGTGGAAACCCTCTCAGTCTCCGTCCTGTGTCACTTCCCTTTGGCATAGCCAAGAATTCTCTTTCCATGGACACGGAGGGGCTGGTGGAAGCGCATGCGTCAGACTTGGGGCCTGCCCAGGGTCTCACCCCAGTAGGGGGGCCGAGACCCCCTGTTGGGCGCTGGAGCCCCAGATCGGTTTTGCTGCTTCTCCGGGTCATGCCGTGACCGTGGCCGCTCTGCCGCCCTGTCTTGTCCTTTTGCTCCAGGTTAGAGCGGGGTCCGGCCACTGTGACTGTCCTGCCGGGCATGCAGCCCGAGGGACTCAGGCAGGAGGGGGGTGGGGCCCCGGACGGCTCTGCAGGACCCTGGGGGCAGTTCCTGCCAGGACCAGGGCTCTCCGCTCTGCCATCTGCGGTGCCCCATTCCAGGGCACGGTCTGTGGATGCAGAGGGCGCCGCTCGCCTGGTGTGTCGGAAGCTGGCCTCGATGAGGGCCATCTGGGATGGAACGGGAGTGGGCTTCCCTAGGGCTTCCCTGTGGCCTGTCAGGTGGGGAGGGCGAGTGCCAGGGTAGGCAACCTGGTGCCTCAGTTTCCCCTGGGTGAAGGTTGGGCTCAGACCTCCTAAGGCAAAAGGAAACCACGTGCCGGGGGCTCCGTGGCCGCCCTGGAGACTGGGCCGCTGAGCTGGGTGCCGGAGGGGAGCACCCCACTGTAGTACAGTGGCGCCAGAGGCGGTTCAGCTCGGCAGCTGGCAAGAGACATTTTAAGGAGGTGTGAGGGGATGTGAGAGCTCCTGGGGGCACCCCCAGTTGGCCCGCCCAAGGGACAGGCAGGGAAAGCACGGCCCCGTCGGCCCAGCTGGGCCTGAGGAGCAGAGCTGGGTGCCGACGGGAGGGAGCCCGCGGTGGGGAGGATGGGTACAGGCTTTGAGGTGGGAAAGTCGGGGCTCCCGGGACTGTGCTCTCAGCTCGGGCAAAAGAGGCTGCATGATGTGGGCTCCAAAGGGAGGGCTGGGGGGTCTCTGGGGGTCATGTCTGCAACCCTGGGGGGGCTGTTGGCCCTGGTGCTGTGCCCCCTTCCAGACCCACATCAAATCACAGTGGGCCATACCGCAGCCACCAGCACCCTGCGAGCCCCCACCAGAACCCAGGGTGTGAGCGGGAAGGCAGCGAAGACGCAAAGAATCCTGACAAACGCGCACCATCATCCAGCAGGACCAGAGGTTGCTCTTCACCCCTGGGCACGTACAGGCGCCAGGGTCGGAGGGTGCCTTCAGACACGGCTCGGTACTTCCTGTCTTCCTGAAGGCCAACAACCCACGCTCTCAGCCACTGCAGCTTCCAGACAGCGGACAGGGTGGGTGTGGGACCGGCCACAGCGGCACGAACTTCAGGCGGCAGCGGGTGCTGCTGGGGCATCAGCGAGTGCATGTGCACCCCCAGGTGACAGGGACCGGCTGAGCCAACCTGACATGCAGAATGCTGGGCGCAACAGTGAGCACCGCCAAGTAATTACCGCACCAAGCCATTTCCACCCGATAAAGAAACAAGGGTGATTATGAGCTTAGCCATCAGGGTAGTGGTTACCTGTTAGAAGTCGGGAGATTAATGTCTGGGAGGCGGTGCAAGAATTTCTGGTATGCTGATGTTGGTTCCCGGAGGAGAGAACAATCCCCCTCGTGCTCACTCTGCCGTTGGTTAGCTCCACCTGCAGGGCCCTGCCTTCCCATTACACTTCGGTGAGATGGTTAAGCTGCGGAGAAGGCTGGCTCCAAGCCTGCCTGGCATGTAGAGGCCCCGGGCTTGGTACCTGGCACCGCAAGGTCCCTCAACTGTCACCACTCCCTGAGTATTGAGCCAAGAGCAGGCCCTGAGCCCCGCCAGGCACGTCACACCCCAAGCCTCTCCCCAAAAGGTACAGGGCGTGGCTCAGTGGTAGAGAAAGTACTTGCCTTGCAAGATGCCCTCAATTTGGGGGGAGTTTAAGTAAAAGGTCTCACTGTTCAGGGGCCGGAGCAATAGCACAGCGGGTAGGGCGTTTGCCTTGCACGCGGCCGACCCGGGTTCGATCCCCGGCATCCCATATGGTCCCCCAAGCACTGCCAGGAGTAATTCCTGAGTGCAAAGCCAGGAGTAACCCCTGAGCATTGCTGGGTGTGACCCAAAAAAAAAAAAAAAAAGGTCTCACTGTTCAGAGTGCTGGTGGGATACCAGGATGTCTCCCCCAAACACCTGGATCTGGCTCCCCAGGAACTCACGGCACTCGAGTGGACCAGTTCAACCAGCAGCTTGTAGCGGGCAATACAGCCAAAGGAAATGTCAGGTTTTGATTCCAACCACACGCCGGTGTCAGTTCTGGAATGACGTATTTACCTGGTGAGAGCAAACAGCCTGGCAGGTCCCGGGCTCCCTCTTTCTCTTTTCTTTTAGCTTTTTGGGTCACACCTGGCTCAGGGCTTCCTCCTGGCTCTTGCACTCAGGAATTATTCCCGGCGGTGCTTGGGAGATCATACGGGATGCCGGGGATTGAATGCGGGTTGGCCCCGTGCATGGGGCATGGCGAGTGCCCTCCCCGCTGTGTTATCTCTCTGGCCCCCTCTTTCTCTTCAACACAGCATTTATTTAAACACTACAGTACAATATTTGCTTTAAAAATGTTTTAATTATGATTTTACTAAGGCACATGATGTATAGAAATACTGAGGTACAAAATGCAGGTGTCTGCATAAAATTTTAAAAATCCTTTTGGAAAATGAAAGTGAGCATTTTCCAGAACATTCAGCTTTTAGCTTGTTTTTTCTTTTGGACCAGTTCAACCAGCAGCTTGTAACGGGCAATACAGTCTTCCTGCAGGGGAGAGAGGGGTGGGGGTTAGTCTCACTGCTCGGCACGCTGTCCCTGGCTGTTGGTCGCAGCAGGCCGGCAGCTCTCGGGTTCCTGTGGGGCAGTTACTGCAGCAACTGGAGTGTGCCCAGCCCCCCCAGGGGCTGCAGGGAAAAGGCTGGAATCTGCGCCTCCAGCCCCCCTCAATCTTGCTGCCAGTCAGCCCCGAACCACTTGGTTCAGAGCCCAGCTCTCTTTGGGGCGTGGGGACACTGAGCGTGCGGGGCAGGGGGGTGGTGTGTGTGTGTGTGTGTGTGTGTCCGGGGCGTGGGGACACTGAACGGGGGTGTGTATGATTTTGGGGCACCCCCAGGGCATTCCTGTCCCTCATAGGCACTGCCCGGGGCTACTTCTGCCTCACAAGTACTTCTACCCTCCTGGCCTTATTCTTCCTGTGCGGGCCGTGGAGGCCTGTGCCCTGGTCTGCCTCAGTCTGGGGTCGGGGGCGTCTTCTGATGGCTACGGCCTCATGTGGGGTCTCTAACAGTGCTGGGTGTGGAGGCGCGGCCTCCAAAGGCCTGGGGGTTATGGGGGTTATGTGTGCCCGACCTCGCGCCCCCGCCCCCGCCCCTGTGGCGCAGAGAGGCTGGGCGAACCTGTTCCCGCGCGGGTCAGCTGTGAGGTGGCTCTGGGAGGGCAGCGCGGCCTGGAGCCAGGCTTTCCAGCGCACAATTCCAATTACGGGGGCATCGTGTGCTGGGGCGCGCGCGACACAGTGGCCACTGGGCTGGTCTTGGACTGGACAGTGCGGCAAGGGAGGGAAAAGCCCCGGAGCTCCCCGTGGCGGAGCTAGTGTTGTGTGTGTGGGGACTCCCGGGGAAGTCGAGGCTGGAAGCCCACCTCACCGGGCTGTCGGGCACCCCCGCCAGTTGACTGCTGCCGCTGAAGTAACAACGGCCACTGCACACTGCCCGGAGCTGGGGGGCTGGTGGGAGACCCCCGGTGGCGCTGGCCGGGGAGGGTCCGGTGACCAGGAGTCGCGCTGCTGCGCGCGTGGGTGCTGGGGGGAGGGGGAGGCTCGGCCAGGCGGCCCTCGCCGGCACCCACCTTACTCTTGGACGGGACGCACTTGGCTATTCTGTCCCAGCGGTCCGAGGACCCCTTCGGGTACTGCTGCAGGGCTAGTTCCAGAAGCTTCTGTTGGCTCTGAGTCCACGGCTCCTCGGCCGCCGGCTCTCTCCTGCGGCTCTCCTCGTCGCTGGACTCGGTCTGCGGCCCCGCCTCGAAGTCCCTCTGCCGCCTCCCGCGGGGCCTCTCCTCGGGGGGCTCGGGCGGGCCCGGCGCGGGCCTCCTCCTGCGGGGCCGGCCCTCGGGGGCCTCGGCCGCCCCCTCGCCCGGCACCCCGTCTTCCCGCTGGGTGATGATGTCGTCGGGCAGCGCGGCCTTCGCGGGCGCCGGCCTGAGCTCCGAGAGGCGGACCGTGCCTGCGAGGGAAGCGGTCAGAGGGGCGCACGGGGACAGCGAGCGGAGGGTCTGCTCTCTGCCCCCTGAAGCCGCCGCACGGCGAGGGGCAGACTCCCTCCCTCAGCCGCGGCCAGGGACGGGTGGAGGCCGCACCCGGTGTCTGCCTGGCACGCACTCTCCCGGGCTCCATGCGCCCCCCAGTTCCACGTGTGCAACACGTGTTTCTAGTTTTTGGTTGCTTTTGGCCCACAAGGATTACGCCTGGGGGCCCTCGGGGGACCCTGTGGGATGGCGAGGGGCGAAGCGGAGTTGGCTGTGCGGAAGGCAAGTGCCGCCTGTGCACGAGCGCTCCGGCCCCAGTCACTTACACAGGAAATCTCAGCACCACTGAGGGCCCGACCGGCTTTTACTGCCTGTACTGCAAATCTTGTTAGATAGATGTCTGGGCAAAACTCGGGCTGATAATCGTGTGTAGAGAAGGCGTTAAAGGCGGGGAGATAATGCAACGGCCTTGAGTCCCTGGTTGAATTCCCCGACATTGCATGGTCCCCGAGTATTAACCGAGTGTGGCTTCTGAGCACCGTTTGCTGGGGTCCCCAAAGCAAACCTAGCTATTTGAAACTGGTCTATTTTCAAAGAAGCTGTTAGATGAATGGGGATAACGTGGGCACCAACTCACCTGGGGAGCAGGTGACCGAGTCCTTCAGCTGCTTGGCTTTCGTTGTCACCTGTTTCCAAAATAAAGTATATCAATGAACTCTATCAAAATTAGATTGATGTCTACATGAACTGTCTTTCTATACCTGGTACTTGGTCCACTGTTCTACATATGCTCTTTACCCGACACTTCCTGCATGAAGGCTTGTAAGTGAGGCCTGAGAATGCGGGTCACAGGCTGGGCACAGTCCTAGTGCCACCCCCAACGCGCTCCCCTCTGTCTCTTGGTGACCTCTGCAACAGGTGGATATAAAACCATTTGCCTCTTAGGGGTGTTGCACTTTTGAGATAACCCCTTAGCACATGCTAGCTGGCAGATATTAAGGGCTTGGTAAATATGACCAATTTGGAATATTCATGGGTAACACCACTTATGAGTGTCACATGAAGAGCAGAATTAACAAACAAAAGGCCTTTCCCATTCTGGAAAAGTCATTGTTTCTCTCTCTCTCACCTTTGGCATCCCCCTCCCCTGTCCCCTTGTCCTGCTTTTTGGGCCACGCCCTGCAATGCTCAGAGCTTACTCTTGGAGGTGCTCTTGGGACCATATGTGGCGTTGGGGATTGAAGCCGGCCGGCCGTGTGCAGTGCAAATACCCTACTGGCTTACTATCACTCTGGCCCCTTCTCTAAGTTTCTTTCAATAAAAACTATTTTGCTTAAAAAAAGCAAAACAAAACACCAAACTATTGCTCCAACAAATGAATTCAACAGAGCTATAAGGATTCATAGCAAAACACAAAATCTTATTTTATTTATTTATTTATTTTGCTTTTTGGGTCACACCCGGTGATGCACGGGGTTACTCCTGGCTCTGCACTCAGGAATTACCCCTGGCGGTGCTCGGGGGACCATATGGGATGCTGGGAATCGAACCTGGGTTGGCTGCATGCAAGGCAACCGCCCTACCTATTGTGCTATCGCTCCAGCTCCTCAAATTTTGTTTTTATATATTTACAAGGCACACTTAAAAATGAAACAAAAAATGCCATCCAATACAGTATCATTTGGTTTTTGGGCCACATCAGCTATGTGTACGGATACCCCCTACCAACAAACTAATTTGTTTTGTTTTCTTGGGGGCGAGACCCCTGGCTGTGCTCAGGGCTTACTCTTGGCTCTGTGCTCAGGGGTCATTCCTGGCAGGACTTTTGGGGAATCAAATCCAGGTCAGCTTTGTGCAAGGCAAATGCCCTCTCCTTTGTACTACTGCACTAGCGCCTCCACAAACTCATTTTATTTCTTTTGTATTTCAAAACTTGAAACAGTTGATTAGTTCTTGTGGTTTTCTCAGGAATCTGTAGGTTTCTACATAATGTACTATGTCAACTGCAAACAGATAATACGGTCTTCCACAAATCTATTTCTCCCATGTATATCTGATGTCTTCAATGAAACGAAAGCCAATTTAGCCTTGAAATGTTTAGTGTTCTCACATGTCCCATAATAAATTTTTCAGCTATTGAATTATAAGCAATTATAGAAGCTTAGTGACAGGTTTATATTCAGGAAAAATTTCTAGCTTCCTCTTGGAAGAAGGCATATATCACAGAGCTCTGCAAAGGGCCCCCAGATGAGGCTGCTCTGTCAGTGACTGGCCACAGAACACGGGCTCCCAACTGCAGGAAGATTCTGATCAACAACACTGTCCGGATGCAGGTAACAGCCACAAAGATCATAGGATTGCGGGAAGATCTGCCCCCGCCTATTCTGATGTGAAATAAGGCAACACAGTCTTAATCCATAACTGTACTAGGATGGATTATAATTATCTTGAAAATTCTCATAAGGAAGGTTTCTCTGATTTATTATGGACAATATGGGTTAGTGTGGCGTGAAAGAACAAAATCTAAATTAAGTCTCATTCTTGATAGTGAAAACACTGATGAAAATAAATAATTCAAGGAGCAGATGAAAAAGGCAGGTGACATGAGGCATATTCATATTCACCATATACAAGATTCTCCGACTGGCCTGACCTATGTTTGGGGTCTCCCGCTGCTCACGAGGTGGGGGTGCAGATCTAACTGTGGCTATCTCCAGCCCACAGATCGACGTGTTAAACATAACTCCAGATAAAATCTGACCAAAAGGTTCATTGTTTTGTGTTTAAGTTTGGCCAATTTGGTTTCAATTTTTCACACGTTATAACTAAAAACTACTTAATTCAAAAACAAGGGCACGGCACGCTGTTACCTGGACAGTAAATAAATCACCTGAAAATGCTTCCCACTGGTAGAAAGCAGTGAGGTTCATTCTTATTTTTTGTCTTCCACTGTCCTCAAATTTCCCCCCCCCCAGGATTCTCTTTTTGAATAGAATTCAAGAAATAGTGTGTCCCCACACACACACATTTTATTTAAACAAAATAAATGGTTTTGTTTACAAAGAACAAAGTTCACAATGTTGCTCATGATTTGTTCCAGGCTTTCAATATTCCAACCCCGGCCCACTGCTGTCACCTCCCCTCCACCACTGCCTCCGCTCTGCCAACCGCCCCTCCCGCTGCCCCCGCGGCGAGCCCACACTAATGCCACGCTAATGTATTTTATACTGCTTGTAGCCAGTAATGTTCTTCTTAACCATTATTAAAAAGGGACCTTCCATTCACTTCCCAGTTGTCTGTATGCCATGGAGATGACCTTTAACTCGAGAAAGGATTCCTGCCCACCTCAGGAGCGCTCTCTGCTGTTACTGTTGGTCCGTCAGCAAGAAGCTGGAGCAACCCGCCCCATGCCCACCCATCTTCCTCTTTTGAAATGAGTCACTCAGATTTTTTAGCACAAGAACACATTTTAAAACTGCATTAGTACTTTTAATATCTCCTGAAGGGCCAATAGTCTACTGACTGGCTGTATCTCTAAGCTCTAAGATGAGGAGTTAAATGAATAATTCAGGGCAAAAATAAATCTCTACTGTAAAGTATGGTACTAAGACCAGATCATAGATTATACTGTGAAACCAATTCCCTCATGAATAAAATCATCTCTATTATTCAAAGTGCATCTGATTATAACTAATAAATTAGATCTAGTTTGTAAAGTAGATCTATCCTCATGGTAAGACACAGGATTCCTGGTGACGTGACGGAGTATACAAATCACAAGTCCAGCACTGAATACTTAAATAGTTTGTTCCAATTTCATCCCATTTTAACTCAGCACTTCAAAACCCAGCAAATTTCATCCTGAAGATACTGGCTAGGTACGACAAAGAATAGCACTGCTTTTTTGTGTTAAAAATCAAGTGTTAAACACACACACACACACACACACACACACACACACACACACGTTTGTTTTCCTTGTTTGCCTGTTTTTGCTTCTGGGCCACACCCGGTGTTGTTCTAGGGCCACCCCTGACTCTGCCCTCAGGATTACTCCAGCAGTGCTCTGGATGAAATGCCAGGAATCAAACCTGGGTCAGTCAGTGCAAGGCAAACACCATCCCCACTATACTAGGCTTGAGGCCTAAATAGATATTTTAAAATTACAAGAACAATGTATTTATAGAAGAATCAGCTAATCTGTGTTCTAGTCCCAGATTATTATATTTTATGAACTTTTTACAGCTTTTTACAAACTTTCATCCCTTTCTAGAACTCATGTGCAATAGAAGTGCTAGTGATTTAAAATGGTACACCACCTAATATTACAAGGCATTCTCATAATGCTATTAATATTTCCCAACTTTCTTGTGGAATTTCACATTATAGATGAAGAAACTGAGGGACAAGAGAGATAGTACAGAGGGCAGGAACTTTGCCTTGCATGTGGCAGATCTGGGTTTGATCCCTGAGTCTGTCAGGACTAATTTGTAACACAGAAGCAGGAGTAAGCCCTGAGCACCTCTGGACATGGTTCCCAGAAAACAAAAACAAACAAAAATACAGATGAAGAAAAGGAAGCTCTGGGTAATTCCGGGAGCTGCAAAGTTATATAGCTCACAAACAGATGAGTTTAAAATTAAATTCTTTTCAGTTCTATTCTTTATACTTCTTTTTGGTCCACAAAACAACA
>JASTTN010004780.1:0-23232 GCA_030324115.1 Sorex maritimensis | reverse complement strand
CCCCCCCCCACTGTCTGGCCGGCATTCACACAAGTCCTGGAAGCTCTCAAAAGTCAAACAAACAGCTTCCTAGAGACCGAGCTTCGGGAGGACCCAAGAAGTCATGTGAAAGGCAAACGTGGGAAACCAAAAAGAAAACAAAAGATTAAGGCTACTGACGGGCAGAGTTATGACTTATCCCCTAGCCACAAGGCCGGGATCTGTCCCTAGAAATTCTTGCCATCGCAATCCAGGACAACTAACTCCTGCCTACACTTGTGGGGGGAGGTGAGAGGCAAGGGGTAGCCAGGCCACTATCTGCCTCACTCCTCGTACTCGTAAACAGGGAAAAGAACAGAAAAAATAAAAACCTCAAGGAATCACCTCTTGGTGCTCCTGGGGAACTGGGTTAAGACACCTTCATTCCATAAACTGGAAGACACGCAGAGACGCAGATGAGGATGCCAAAAGGGGGGACCGTGCACAAGGGTTTCTCTCCAGAGGGGGAGGAAATCAGCCAGCTCACCACCACCCTGTCTCAAGAAATGAATGGGCAAAGTACAACAGAGTGGAACAACGGGTATACCCTACAATGCTCAAATCAGTCTGCAGAAGTCCGGGAGACCTCAAAATACTGAAAATTTTTAAAAAAGCAAGTTGCGGAAGGATACCCTGTATGATTCCATTCATGTACTCTTGAAAATATCATTGGGCTGATGGGGCTGGAGAGACAGTACAGAGGGCAGGAAGCTTGCCTTGTATGTGGCCCACTGGGTTCAATCCCTGGCATCCCAGTAGGGTCCCCGGAGCCAGGAGTGATTCCTGAATGCAGAGCCACCCCTGAGCATCACTGGGTGCCGCCCCAAAACAACAACAGAAAAGAACATACTACGGGGCTGAGGCCAGCAGCTGAGCTATCAGGGCTGGACTGTCAGCAGTGGCCCCGCCAAGAACAAATTTCTAGACACACCTGCAAACGGGTCCACACTGTGGAGATACAGGCATACAGTGATGAAAGAGATTGAAAATTAAAAGTATACCCTCAGGGGACAGGACGGGTATCTGGTTGGAAGAGAAGATACTGCGATTAAGAAACTTCTTTTGGGGGCTAGAGCAATAGCACAGCGGGTAGGGTGTTTGCCTTGCACACAGCCAACCCGGGTTCGATTCCCAGCATCCCATATGGTCCCCTGAGCACCACCAGGGGTAATTCCTGAGTGCAGAGACAGGAGTAACCCCTGTGCATCGCCGGGTGTGATCAAAAAAGCAAAAAAGAAACATCTTTTGGCAGGATCTGTAATATGCTTTTCTCTAGAAGAAAATCTGAGCCAGAGAAACAGAATGGGGATACGGTGACCTGCACCACATTTGGTTCTCCAAGCACAACCAAGGGCTGACCCTCTGAGCAGTCAGGGTAGCCCAGATATCTAACTAAGTAAATAAAAATTAGAACTGAAATATCAAGTGTTAAAAAAAAAATCAGAGAGATCTGTGTAATAGGAACACAAATCATCTGTTAAATAGTCAAGCTTTCTTTTAAAAATTTTTATGGGGATGGGGCTGGAGCTATAGCACAACGGGTAGGGCGTTTGTCTTGTACGCGACTGACCTGGGTTCTATCCCCAGCATCCCATATAGTCCCCCCAAGTATGACCAGGAGCAATTCCTGAGTACATGAGCCAGGAGTAACCACTCTGCATCGCTGGGTGTGACCCAAAAAACTAAAAAACAAAACATTTTATGGGACCTACATTCCATGGTGTTTTACCACTTGAGCCACACTGTGTGGACCTGGCAGTTTCTTTGGAAGAATAGAAAATGCAAAGAAACTAAAAGGCATTAAATTTAAAAAAGAAAACACACAAGTCCCTCATCGCTATGGAGGTTTAATAACCGTTCAAGTAGAAATAAACAGCATAAATATAGAAGAAAAATACAGATGTTCAGCTCAACAAGAATAGATGAAATGAAGCATCCACTAAGAAGCAAGACTGCCAAATATTATTCAGCCTGCAGAAAAAGAAAGAAACCCATTCGTGACATGGGTGGACCCTGAGTACATTATGCAAAGTGAAGTCAGACAGAAGATAAATACTGTATGAGCTCACTTAGATGTACAATTAAAAAAAAATAAAAACTGGGGCTGGAGTGATAGCATAGCGGGTAGGGCGTTTGCCTTGCACGTGGCCGACCCGGGTTCGAATCCCAGCATCCCATATGGTCCCCTGAGCACCGCCAGGGGTAATTCCTGAGTGCAGAGCCAGGAGTAACCCCTGTGTAGAGCCAGGTGTGACCCAAAAAGCAAAAAAAATAAAAAATAAAAAAAATAAAAACTGAGGTTCCCGAAGCTCTGCAAGGACCGATACCTGAGCACAAAGCAAGGAGTATGCCCTGAAAACAATGAGGCATAGACCAAAGTACTAAATAAACAGAAACGGGGCCACAGAAAGAGTACAAGAGATAAAGTACTTGCCCTGTATGGGGGGACTTGTGAGCTTGGTTTGACTTCCCAGCAACCCGTAAGGTCCCACCCAGCACCACCACGAGTGACCCCTGAAATAAGCCCTGAGCACCGCTGGGTGTGGCTCTGAACTCAGGAGATTGGTGGGGTGCCAGATGCTGGCCAGGGGCATGGGGTGGGGGTAGGAGGAAGTGATGGGGAAGGTATAAAATTCCCCTCAGTAAGTTCTGCAAATGTAATGGACCACAAAGTGTAGACAATTAACTGTGTTGCAGACCTGAAAATTCTCATTCTGTAACCATGCTGGGTGACGGGTGTGTCCTAAGCTCCGAGTGGTGATCACGTCTCATCAGACCCACAGAACGAATCGAGGAGGAGGAGGAGGAAGTGTGTGGTTAATTCTGTGTTTGGGAATGAACATGAGAGAACAGCTCTCGAGACAAGGCGATTTGCGAGCAGGGCTCCGGAGGGCAAGCAGGACGCTTTCTTGGAGAAACTGCGCAAACAGAGGCAGAGCTTAAATCAATAGTAAGACCAGACAGCAAACAAGGGCACAGACTATACACGAGGCTGCATTTAGCTTCAGGGAACTGAGCCAGCACGGAAGACACCATCCCTTCTCAAACTAAGCCCGCCCGAATCATTCGCTAGAAGCCCCAGAATAAAATAGCAACGATGCCCTGAACCCCCAGATCATCTGCCAAGGAAGTGGGAACAAGGGCGGCCCCAGGGTCAAAGAGGTTAGACCCGCCTCCTCGGCCTGCCAGCCTGAGTGCCCACTGCCCTGGGCAGTGGAGGGGCACGGCAGGCCCCACACTGCAGACCCCTCTGGCACTGTCTGCAGCTGACTGAAGCAGAGCACCTGTCTGCAAAGGAGCTTTGCTGCTGTTCTTGACCAGTACAGTGTGGCTTCAGTGCCTCGTCCCCACCTTCCATGAGCAATGCCCGCCCTTTAACCCAGATGGGCAGAACAGACCTCCTCTCCCCAACCCCTGAAAATCTTTGTTGTCAAATGTGGAGCTCCAGGAGCTGGGGATCCCCCAAGTGTATGATGGACCGGAAGGCCCAGCACTAAACAGCAGGCTTAGGTCAAAACTCAACCAAGGGGCTGGAGCAATAGCACAGCGGGTAAGGCATTTGCCTTGCACGCGGCCGACCCGGGTTCGATTCCCAGCATCCCATATGGTCCCCTGAGCACCACCAGGAGTAATTCCTGAGTGTCCTGAGTGCAGAGCCAGGAGTAACCCCTGTGCATCGCTGGGTGTGACCCAAAAAACAAACAAAAAAAACTCAACCGAATCACCAGTGACCAGGCCAGACACCAAAGGTCCGGTCGGTAGCTACAGGTCTCCACGGCTGACTCTGACATGATCGAGGGCTGGTAATAAGTTCGAGCAACTGGAGCCAGATCTGAATGAGTATGGGTGTAGGGAAGAAGAAATGCTATGCTGAACCCCAAGCACCAAGAAGCAATTGATTATGCACACAGAGAGAGACACACACAGCAAAGCTGGAAGCACGGTATGCTTTATCTCAATTTCCTATTCATGTTTTGAAAAAGCTGCCACCCAAAAGAACTTTCCGCGCCTGAGCTGTCCCAAAGTGTCCACTGCTCACATGGGGGCGACTGGGCACTTGAAATATACCTTGTCTGAAGAAGTGATGTTTTTTTTTTCTTTTCTTTTCTCTTACTTTGTTCTGCTCTGCAGTACCAGATACCGAAGCCAGGACCTCACACATGCAAGGTACATCATCAACCGCTGAGCCCCAACCACAGTCTCAACTGATATGACTTAAATCAGCGACTTAAATCACTTAAGTGAGTCCAGCAATGTGGCTAGTGGGTATCTCACCACAGGACAGACGCTTCTGGCCTCCTCTTCACTGACTACAGTACATTTCAGATGAAATTGGGCGCATTCAGGGTGGTATGGCCATCGACAGACTACAGTACATGTCAGTATACCTATGTGCGAACTCACCCATTCCAAAAACTCTCTGCTGATCTTCCAGGATTTTACCATTAAGAATCCTCACCACCAAGGGCCCGTGAAAGTACCATGGGTAGGGCATTTGCCATGCACACGGCCCAAGCAGGTTCCGTTCCCCCGCACCCCATATGGTCTTCCAAGCCCCACCAGGGGTTGATCCCTGAGCGCAGAGCCAGGAGTAAGCCCTGAATACTGCTAGGTGTGGCCCCCAAATAAACGCATAAAAACCTCACCACCCAAGCTGGTGACTTGACCATACACCCAGCAGCAGAGCATGAGCTCTGCATGTGCGAGACAGACCTTGGCTTCAATTCCCAGAACCTCCATCCACCTGGCATCACTAGATCACTAGACTGACCTCACCCCCGCCCCCTGCCACACACACATACACACACACACACACACACACACACACCCTCTTAGCTGAGTATTTTCCCCTTCCCCAAACTAATTAAGCTAAAGCCCTAGAAGTGGAATTGTGGGGTTAACAGGCAATTGTTCCTAAGCGTGCACCCCATATTAAGACCATCCACTTACAAGGGCCGCCATAAACAGCATTTATTATTCCCTCTCATCAAATAGGTGATTCTCACTGGGGCCTCCCAGCTGCCAGGTAAAATTAGACGGGACAGGAAAGCAGCATCACCTGTGGACAGACAAGGAAATGAGCTGACTGACTTAGCCAGCTGCTTTATTCAGGGCATCTGGGGACCACGCCCAAACGCACCCGGTCCTGCCACGGGGGCCAGACAGGTCGCTGCGGAGCTGGCTGTGTCCAGCGGTTCTTAATACCTCCAGGGCCATGCCTGGTGGAGTTCAGGGGGCCACTGAGTGCCAAGGATCAACTTGAGAGCCTCCCTCATGGCAGGGATGTGCTCCAGTTCTGAGCTCCACCCTAATGCTCCCAGTCCCTTTCTGACTTTAGACCATAAATTCGCCCAGATTAGTTGCTCCCAAGCAGTGCTCAGGCAGATTAAACAAACAAAATTAAAAAGCTTATGCTGTATTCATGAGACTCTCTGCAGACAGTCTCTTGTCCGTGCGCCTGGCTGTCTTCCCCAGGGCCCCTCGGGGGGGATGGGCTCCAGCTTCCCTCCCCACCCTGAGCAGAGCTCCCTCGGCTGAAGACCTCCAGAGCCTAGTCACAGCCATACTCAAGGCCCCTCTCCACATGTTCGGACAAGCCTCACGCATGAAGGAACCGGCAGAGGAACCCAGGTGTGTGGAACCCGAGGCTGAGACCTCCAAGCTTGCTCGGATTGGGACTGGGCCTCTTCCGCCCAGATTTCCCATTTTCCAGTAGCTAGGCTGTCACACCCAGGGACTGCCCCCGGTGCTGTGTAATCCCACCAATGGCCAACATCCAGAGACTGAAAACCAAGCTCCCGGAAGCACACAGCCAGGCCTTCTTCTCCCTCTGGGAGAACCTGGCAAGCTACCGAGAGTTTCCTGCCCGCATGGGAGAGCCTGGCAAACTCCCCATGGTGTATTCATATGCCAAAACCAGTAACAATGATGGGTCTCATTCCCCTGACTCTGAAAGAGCCTCCAATGTGGCAACATTGGGAAGTACGAGTAAAGAGAGGCTTCTAAAAATCTCAGGGCTAGGACGAATGGAGATGTTACTGAGAGCACCAGAGAAATTCGATGATCAATGGGATGGTGATGATGATGATGATGATGATGGTGATGATAGTGCTGTATTCATGGGCTGGAGTGACAGCACAATGGCTAGGGCATTTGCCTTGCATGCGGCCAACCCAGGTTCAATTCCTCCGTTCCTCTCAGGAAGCCCAACAAGCTACTGAGAGTATCCCGCCCACACAGCAGAGCCTGGCAAGCTACCCATGGCATATTCCATATGCCAACAACAGTAACAAGTCTCACAATGGAGACGTTACTGGTGCCTGCTCGAGCAAATCAGTGAACAACGGGATGACAGTGCTACAGTGCTACAGTGCATGCTGTATTCACAAATGTAAAAAAAAAAAACAGGATGCAAAATTATGCTCTTGATATGATCAAAATAACATCAAAATTAGTCTCATGAATTAAGTTTTTACGTTACAGAATTCTTAAATTATATTCTTTTACATTCCTGACTCCTTTTTTTAATAACTGAGTAGGTAGCATTTAATGATAAAGGTTATGTGCTTTGGAGGGGCTCCATGGCCTGAGGGCATGACTTGCACAAGTGTGGCCACTGAGTTTGATCCAAGAGCCATGGCTGGTCTGGGTGACTGCAGCTGGGACCCCAGGCACAGCAACCAAGTATTCAATCTCCTGCACGCACCACCAGCAACCAAACACAGAAACCAAGGAACCAAGTGTGTGCAACTCCTACCCCACCCTCACTCTCCCCCCCCTCCCAACTCAGCACAGAAACCAATGGGGAAATGAACCTTTGGGCAGGGGAGAGTGAGCCGTAACCAGCTTGGCTCAGGGCTGACTCTTGGTGGTGTTATGAGGACCAAACGCGGTGCCGGGAATTAAACCAAGTCAGTCCCTACAAGGCAAGTGCCTTACCTGCTGTATTGTTTCTCCAGCCCCGACTTTTTTTCTTTTCTGTGGAGTGTGAAGGTTTAGGGCCACACCCAGTGGTGCTCAGGTTCAGAGGCAGGGTTCAGGGGATCCAGGGTTCAGGGTTCACTCAATTCCTGGCACCATATGGGGTGCCAGGAATTGAACCTGCACTGGCCATATGCAAAATGAGCACCCCACCCATGGTACTATCTTCTCCAATCCCCTAATTTTTTTTTCTTTTTGGGGTCACACCCTGTGATGCACAGGGGTTACTCCTGCCTCATGCACTCAGGAATTACTCCTAGCGGTGCTGGGGCGGTCATATGGGATGCCGGGGAATCGAACCCGGGTTGGCCGAGTGCAAGGCAAACACCCTACCCGCTATACTATTGCTCTGGCCCCTCCAGCCCCCTAATTTTTAATTGGAATAACCACTATGATGCCAATTTACAGATAAAGAGACAATGGGCTAAAAAATACCTAGTAAACCTGGCCACGGTCATGGTAGTGGTTGGGCTTCAAGCCCCTGGTGGTGACTCACTCAAAGCCATGATCAGAGCTGCTCATGTGCCGGAGACAGGAGAACCACGTGAGGTTCTCCGTCGACACACACTCAGACGAAGCGCATTCTGCTGGAGACTACCCTTTCGAGGAGGAGCCCAACATACTGATCCTGACATGAGCATATTTTTGAGAGAGCATACACTGAGCTCAACCAGAAAAAAAAAATCTTTTCCAGCCATTTACATACTACTGATGCTGAATGCTTAATTCTCTTATTCAAAGACACTTCTCATGCAAAAAAATATATATTCTTTTCTTCTCAATAGCTTCTGCAAAGCTTCTTTTCTTCTCCCAGGCAAGTCCTGAGCTGCTCCTGCAGGCACACCCCGACTGGTGTCAGCCTCCCGAAGCTCAAGTGAAGCTTAATCAACCTTCTCATCTCATTAGCAGGGAGGATTTTCTCCCCAAAGCTTCCATTAGCAAACACTTCTAGTCACACAGGGAACAGGTGTGTGGAGGCAAAGCCCCTGGGGACTGTCCAGCAAACAGTCCCCCCGAGCCCCCCCCACTTCACCCCACACACACACACACACTGCCAGCCACCCAGACTTCTAGGTCACTGGGTCACCACCACACCTTAGCTCTGACCACTCCTGGTCCCATGCACCCTTTAGAATCTCAAAATGCTGGACTCCCTGCACAGTTTAACTTTCTAAAATTTGGCAAACGCTGCTCATTTAATACTTAAGAATGCTCAGCACCCTTTAATTACATTCCTAATTCTTCATGTCTTTTTATGTGGGATCATCAGATATTTGTTGGTTAATGAACCCTTTGCCACCATCTGTAATCTGTTATCTGTTTATCTATCTTAATGCTTAATGCAAGGAAAGTACTTATCTGATACCATAAATGTAGCCCTTGCATAATGGATTTTATATCCCTAACTTTTCATTTCATCTCTGGGTTTTTACTAAGTCTCCTATAATGAATAGATGGGTGGTTGTTTTTTTTTTTTTCTTGCAATGAGCTAGTGACAGTTTGTTGTGCGTTTAGTCTGACAATTGATGTATTTCTATCACCCTCCATTTCCTTCAAAAATTATATTGATGTGGTTCCTTCCTTAAATCATATGCATGATTTCAGTAGCAACATTTTATTTCCCTTTATATCTGACTACAAGAGAATCTTACATTTCTTACTCTGAATGTTTTTGACACTATTATTTGCTTTCTCTTATAACACTACTATTTGTCTTCAGGGGCCCAAGAAAAAATACTGGGTTTAAGGCCCTTGCTTCACTAGTATTCTGGTCAGACCCCTGGCACCAATTATGATCCCCCAAGCACCACCAGGAGTGACACCTAAGTGCAAAGCCAGGAGTAAGCCCTGAGCAGTACTGGGTGTGGCAAATAAAACTAAATAACATTTAAAAACTTTCATCTCTGCCTCTTCATAACTTCTATTCATTTGGTAAACTGTATAAACTCCCTTCAAGTGGAATTAAGAGGCGTGGCAGTTTTCTTTGAATCTGTCAGAAATGCTTCACCTGCCACGTGCTAGTCTCCAAACACTACGAATTCATCACCCCGTTTAAAAACTATTATCATCCATTCCCCTCTCAAAAGCCTCGCTCTCTTTCTCTCTCTCTTATTCGCTCTTTGTTTTTTAAGCCAAAGGGATCTCTGGGAAAGATGCTGCAGATCTTCAAGATTAAAGATGTAAAGATTTAAGGATTCTGCAGATCTCCTTCATTAAGGAGACTGTTCAAAGGTCTGAAAAAGCACCTGTCACCACCGGGCACAGGCAGCTTAGCCCGGGAAGTCGCATTCCTGCCTCAAATCCTCTTCTTCTGAGCCAACCACCTGTCTGAGGAGACAACTCCCTTCCTTCTAGGAAACGGGAAATCTTATTGTGTGAGTGACACTGCCAAGTCCTGACTTGGGGGCTCCTCAGACCCCAGCTGCCTCCCGAATGTCCATCACACCCAAAAGAAAAAGTTCTTTCCCCCTTCCCTTGGGCCGACGTGTACTGCATGCGCTTTCGAAACACCCTCCTCTCTCCCGTCCATGCTGCCACAGCTCATGAGTGGCAAGGAACAGATATGCCCATTTCTAAGTCGCTCCCCATTCCCTGATGCTTTATCTTTCCAAAACCTATTAATTTTTTTCTGACATACATTTGCTTATTTGGGCAACAGATGGAATGCCGATCACAAATGGGCACCTGGGATCTTCACCGTGACACTCTCTCAGTCTGACCAAAGCTCGAAGTTTCTTCCTAACACTGACGTGTTTCACCTTTCAAAACTACAGGATACTCCTTAGGCAAGACATTCCCCCCAGGATCCTCTCTCTTCACCGTGATAGCATCAATCCTTTCCAGTGCTGCTGTTCCAGGTCCGTTTTGACCAGGCCCACTTACCACTACCTGACTTCTGAAACGGCATTTATGCTGCTGATGTCCTCATCAATCTGCTTTGGAAACCTTCTTCAGTTTCCTGAGGTATCCTTTTCATTTTTCTTTGTTTCCTTCGGACTTGCTCTCCTCAGGAAACACCATCGCTTGCCAAACCCTCATTTCCCCCAAACTCACTCCCATTTAAATGTTTAAAATTTTCTCCCATTTTATTTTTATAACATAAAAAAAAAAAGCTAAATGTAGGACTTTGCGAGCTAATTGCAAGGTTTCCTTCAGAGCTGGCTCTGGAGCTACAAGTGTGACAAAGCCCCGTTTTTTGGGGTTTTTTTTTTTTTTTGAAGCCATGTCCAATTAGCTTAATGACTCCTGGGGAACACTGCTCGAATTCAAGGCCAATGCCAAAGGAAAAAATGTTCCAGCCCTGCCACCAAAGACAACGGCGCACTTCACATACTCCCTGACCTCACCTCACTGGACCTCAGTATAACCTGGAGCAATTTTTAATGCAATTAAATCAAACGCACCTTAGGTTAGCCTTGTTCTATGCCAACAGATACCCGTTCCTTACGAACAATGCACCCCGGGTTAGCACGTCTCCTCCATCAAGTTCTTCTTTCCTTCCCACAGTCCACCAGCACCCAGGTGCTCTAGGCCCATTCCAGGGTAAGCGACATGGTGGCTCTCCTGCCTCGCAGCCTCTCTCCAGGGCAACTACCAGCCTGGTCTTCACACTGCACTATTTGTCACACTTCACAGTCAGGCTCGGGCCCTGGTGAATTCACCGCAGTCTGATGTCACAGTGACTCATGGAAAGGAGAGACCAGTTTTCTTTCTGGAGAGAGCCTGGGAGTGGATTGTGTAAAATCCTATGTCTCCTTCTGGTCTTCCTACCCTTCCTAATACCTTACAAACCTGCAGAGCTCCTCTGACACCAGACGCCACTTCCTGCCCACAAGAGCCCGTCCCTGGAGTAAGAAAAGGGGGCGAATTATTCGGAGCAATGCTTTAACCTTTCACCTTCCACAAAACAGAACAGCAATACTGTGAAGGAACAAAGAGGGCTGTCCTCTTTGAAACCCAGACAGACATGCTGGAGTTCAGGGTCAGAGAGCAAGAAACAAGAATTTCAATTTTCTTCTTAGAAGAAGAACTGTAGTAATTTTACTATCACTTTTGCCTCCAGAATCTGTATCCGGGGACCTGGGAGATAGCTCAAAGGGCTGAAGAACATGGCACATAAAACCCCACTCCCAGCACTGAAGGCCTGAACAGCACCGCATCTATCAGGCACCTCGTGGAAGATCAAAAGGAAATAACACGGGGACTCAGACAGAGAATGCAGCAGGCAGGTCCCTGCTTTGCACATGGGCAGCCAGGGTCAGTTCCCACACTACTCACAGTCTCCAGAGAACAACCAGAAGTGATTCCTAGGGGCTGGAGCAATAGCACAGCGGGTAGGGCGTTTGCCTTACACGTAGCCGACCCAGGTTCGATTCCCAGCATCCCCTATGGTTCTCCAAGCACCGCCAGGAGTGATTCCTGAGTGCAGAGCCAGGAGTAACCCCTGTGCATCGCCGGGTGTGACTCCCCTCCAAAAAAAAAAAAAAAAGCTAAAAAAAAAAAAGAAAAAAGTGATTCCTGAGCACCATCTGATATGTAATGAACTGAATAAATAGTAAATAACCAAATAAAGATACATATTTAAAGATACAGACAGATTAACAACGCTTGATAATCAAAATATATTTCAAATATATATTCCCCCATCAAAGGGGAAAAGATTTTTCATCACTAATATCTTCAAAGGCAAGTCCAGTGGTGCCGAAGTGACTTATCGTTTGTTTTGTGTTTTAATAAAACAAGCCTCTGCACAGGCCCATTGAAATACCTATACCGGGCAAGTTCTCCAAAGAGAAAAGAAGCAGAATGACAGTGCCAGTGTGTCTGTCAAAGGCAGATCACGTGAATAAGATCAGCTGAGCACACCCCCAGCACTGGGGTCTCTGGAATACCTCCCATCCAATACAGGAAGCCTGGCATCAAAGCTGACAGCACAGCCCAGAGCTCTTGCAAGAATCATGGAATGGCTCCTCCAACGCTAAGTAGCAGGCACAGAGGCTAAGAGCACAGGGGCGGGGGTGCCAGCTCTGAAACCACCTCTCACTGGCTGACGGCTTGGGAGAATGACTTAGTCCTGTCTGATCTGTAACAGTGGGAGCCCGTGCTATTCCTCAAATATGAAGTAATGACAAGTAAGCTCCACCAACCGAGGAGGCATTTACTAAAGTCAAGAATAGACGGGAAGCTGTTTCGAGATGGTTTTTGTTTGTGTTTTGGCCACAGCCAGCAGTGCTTAAGGGTTACTCCCGGCTCTTGTTTAGGGAACCATGTGGTACGAGGGATCAAACCCGGGTGCCTGCATGTGAATCATATCCTCCAGCCTTTGGAGCCATTTCCTGGCTCCCTGGAGATAGTCCTTAAGGATGTTTTTTTAAGACAAATGAGTAAGCAGAACAGAGCTAAGAGATGTCCCAGTAGATACCCATTTTCACCACATCACCGTCACAACTGCATTATCAACACACCCTGTTTGGGGGTAATAGTGGTGCATTTTTTTTTTCCAACTTCACATCACAGTCACAGCTCACTTAAAAAATAAAATACTGGCGGGGCCGGAGCGATAGCACAGCGGGTAGGGCGTTCGCCTTGCACTCGGCCGACCCGGGTTCGATCCCCGGCATACCATATGGTCCCCCAAGCACCGCCAGGAGTAATTCCTGAGTGCAAAGCCAGGAGTAACCCCTGAGCATTGCTGGGTGTGACCCAAAAAGCAAAAAAATAAATAAATAAATAAAAATAAAATAAAATAAAATACTGGCATAAAATCTTCCAAGGTTATGAGTCCCTATCTTTGGAAAGTTAACAGCGCAGAAACCAGGACGCACCTACTCTGTCTTAAGCATTACAGCATCTCTGAAGCCAGGGCACTTCAGTAGCCAACAATAGCTCACAATAGCTCACAATAGCTCCAGGTGCGTGGAGGTGGATGTGGTGGAGGTGGGCGGAGGTCATTCGCAGTACCTGGGGGAACCCAGCCACAGCCACTTCTGGGTTTGTCACATCCATCCAATTCTGCGCACTACTGACTGCTGAGGGTCAACCTACTGGCTCTGTAAGAGGTCTTTGAAAAGATTATATTAAAACCACTTAGGCTGCAATAGAAACTTACTGTGCACACAAAAAAAGGCAAGGAAAGCCCATAACAGTGGTAACAGTGTAGCAAATACCCGTTATTGGAAGAATGACAATTCCCTATTTTCTTGCAAAGCTGGAAGCAAGCACTTTAAGGAACTTAGAGAATAAGATACAGGGAGCTGAAAATGTAATACATTTTGCTTCTGAGATAGAGGCCAAAGGGGCATCCGTTCATACACAAGCTATGCAAGCAGAGGCGAGAGAGCATGCCGATTGCTTTGGAATAGCCGGAACTACCCAGGGACTGAGAGTCAGAGAGAGATCCCAGCCCTCGGGGAGTTCACAGACCACTGGGAATTGGCCCTGAAAGAGGTGAAATATATGTACATATGAGCAGCATATGCATATATAGTGCACGGACCCAAAACACGTCTTGTTTGTAGTCTGCTCTATGTGTATATGAAGTTTATGGTATCAATTTACAAAGGCTGCAGCTCACAAGCCACAGAAAACACATCTTGTTCAAACCTCAGAAGTTCAAGCACCTCCGTGCACCCACATACACACCCCAACATTTGACCTGGAAAGCTACAGGAAACAGCTAGGATGTGTGATGTGTGCTGTGTGGAATCTGTTCAAGAATCACATGCGAATTCAGTCTTCCCCAACTGGCCTTGTGACAAGCGTGTCGCTCTCTCCCCCTGATGGTTTCCATCACTGGACCCATTGACCCTTCCAGAGCAGAAGTTAAAAAATGTTTTCTACAGCTCAGCCATGGTGATATCACACAGCACAGTGTCTGTATATAATGGAGATGGCACAGCACTTGGAACGGTCAGATCAAGTTTTAGGAAAGGACAGGAGAGAGACAGAGGAGAGAGAAAGAGAGAGACAGAGACAGAGGAGGGGGGGGAGAGAGAGAGGGAGAGAGAGAGAAGGAGAGAGAGAGAGTAGGCAGATAGGGTACTTGCCTTGTATGTGGCCAACCCAAGTTCAACCCCTGACACCACAAAGGTCCCTCTAGACCTACCAAGAGTGACTCCTGAGCACAGAGCTAGGAGTAAGCCCTGAGCAGTGCCCAATGTGGCCCCAAAACCAAAAAATATTCTAGGCTGGGTTGTGGTTCAAGTGACAGAGCCCTGCATACACGAGGCTCTGGGTTCAAATTCCAATATATAGCATATATGAGGCTCAGGGCTCATTCTCCGGTATCATGAAGGGAAAAGAAAATCAGAAGATTTCAAGGTACCCAGAGTCTAAAGGGAAATCGATCCTGCATGCCCGGGGACCTGGGAAGCTGCTCGTTGGAGAATCTGTGGGAACGTGACGGGAGCAACTCGGCGGATGGCAGGACAGAGCACTTCTCCTAGGGGAGTGCAGGCCCCCCATTCGGTACCCCACAGTGAAGAAAGGGGGAAACAGGGACTGGCGGGGGTGGGGGTAGAGAGATAATACAGCATGCACCTGAGCTGGGTTTTACCCCCAGAATCACACACAGGGTCTGCTGGGCAGACCAGGAATAAGCCCCAAGCACCTCTGGGTGTAGCTCAAAAACCAAAAAGGAAAAAGGGAGAGACTCCAGGAAAGTTCCTGGAGTTGAGCACAGGCCAAGGAGAGTTGGGGCCAGAGGGTCTTAAGGGAGCCAAGCATTATAAAGCCACCCAGAGCAAAACTACAAAAAAAAAGATGGATGTTTCTAGAAAATCAACTTGTCCCTGTACACACAACCCCACCATCCCCTGCAGGAAGGAAGGTCTCATTCTGGGGAGGGAAAGGAGAGCCGGGACGCTCCTCAAGGTGGAGGGAAGGCACTTCCAAAGTCAAGATTTCAATCCACATCTCCCAGGCAGCTTCTCCTTCAGCCCCTAGGTCAGAAAAAATGCCCAAGTTCACTAGTCAGGGAACCAGAGGCTCCTGGAGTAAGGAGGGGTGGGGCTGGGAGACAATCATTACCTGGTTCCTCTGCCTTTCACTCACTCCCAAGGGAAGTCGGCTACAATCAGACACTGCAGGCTCAAGAATGTGGAGGTAGCACAGGGGTTAGAATGACCCTGATCTGGGGCACCACAAGGCACCCAGACATCTCCTGGTGGCCCCAAAGCAATGCCCAGGTGGGCCTGGGACCTCAAAGCTGGAGCAGCATCACCACATCCGTGGGCCCCAGTGTTGAACCAACCAGCCCAGCTGACCAGAACTCTGAGCAGGGGTGAAGAAGCCCCTTGAACTCCCCCACCACCCACCCCGTCCCCAAAAGAATGAAAATCAAACACAGACGCGGGCACCAGCAGGAAGAGAGAAGGAAGGAGTCAGAGTAGAGAACAGTCCCAGCTATGAATGCGGAACTTGGACTGGGAGCTAATTCGAAGGGGCTGGAGAGGACGCTTGGCATGCGAGGAAAGAAAGCTAAACCTGTACGGTGGCAGAAGCCTGAGGACTAGAAGATTCCATGGCAGGAGGATGACCCTGGTGCAGGACAGAGGTTGCGCATGCTCGGGATGGCAGCTACGGGGACTAGTACACACAGACCAGGGGCTCTCAATTGGGCTTTCCAAATCCGAGGATTTTGTCCCCAGAGGACACTGATACCTAGTGGAGACGCTGTTTATGTCACTTGTGGAGGAGACAGAGGGAGGGGTGCGCTACAGGCACCTGAGTCAGTGTGTTGCTAAACAGCCACTGACAGTAGAGCAGCTCCCCACAGCAAAGAGACACCTAGAGGAGTCTCTACCGGAGATAAATTTCACCCTTGCCACAACGTCAGACACCCCAACATCCTCTCTGACACGTGCCAACATCCCCCTGGGCACCATCACCCAGTCACAAACACCCTCTTACAACCGATACAGGTGCACCCCGCTGTCCGAAACTCAAGCATTCCTAGGCAAGAAAGAGCAAGGGGACAGTGGCACAAAGGAAAGATTTCAATCAGCTTAGAAACTGAGGGGTGAGGGTAGGGACCACACTCGGTGGTCCTCAGGATTTATTCCTGGCTCTGTGCTCAGTGATCACTGCTGGAGGAGCCGACGGTGACGGGGATCATAACTGGGTCAGCCACATGAGAGGCAAATACTAACTAGAGGCGAGTGCTAACTCTAGTCGAGGTACTAACGCTAGCCCCTCAATTTATAATGTAATATAGAAAGTGTTTATTATTGTTATATCTATTAAGGCATACCTGTGCTACCCAAATAACCTGCCAAATTTTACCAAATAAAACCAACACTCCAAAACACTAAAGAAAAGCTGTTGAATATGATCAATGCACAGTTTTCATAAAACAGATCCCAGGGAAGAAGCTTGGGAGGTACCCCGCTCTCTGGTTGGGGTTCCGACGCTTTCACTAGAAGGATATAGGGCAGCAAATGCTGCAAACAGATGCTGTGCTTAGCAAAAGCCTGCTCCACATTTCTTCCTGTTAGAGAAAAAGGGTATTTACTCGGTATGTCTTTCCTAAGAGCCTAGTAGTGTACCATGAACGTACAGAAAGAGGCAACACCTGTATTGAGCATCAAGCAAATGCATTTTCAAAGCTCCTGGCTGTTTCTCAGCAGTCCTTTCCAAGGGCACTCCTGGCACCCAAGGCAATAGATACACACCCAATGCAGTAAAAAAAAGGTGCGTGAGCACACACACGCACGCACATGCACAAACACATACACACAGAGGCACACACGCAGGCACGCACGCACACACGCGAGTCATAAAGAGAGATAGGTCATCTTAAAAAACAGATGGCCCAGACATTTCCAAAGTATTTCACAGAGAGAAAGAAAGCAGAAAAGAGAGCAAACAAGAAAACTCCACAACCAAAAATAGATTTGTCCCCAGGGCTGCTTCACAGCTTAAAAAAAAAAAAAAGCAGTTCCAACACTCTGGGTCAAATCCACAGCACAGAGTGTCTCTCTTATTTTTTAATTGCAAAGTGCAATACACACAGAAAAGGAAAATATAAACACAGAGCTTATAGCACAAAAGCACATCTACCACTCAGGTCAAGACAGGGAACCCGCGCCTACGCACCTTCCCACCTGGCTCCCCGCAAAAAGGTCAGTGCTAGATTTCGACGAGTTCCGTCGTTACTAAGGGCAATTTACTCTGCACACTGATCACTGGCCAGGCCACCAACCATCATAGTGAACAGGTCTGGGGAGGGGAACTAACGGAAACTAGCCCACTGACAGTTCGGGGCTGGGGAGGCAGCCGCAAGGGGTGCAGGACCCTGAGCAGACTCCCGGGCACTGCATGCCCCCTCGAATGGCCAGGTGTGACCCCAGCGGCCTCCAACACCACCCAGCCCAACTCTTACAACTAAGCATTTGAGAGGAAAGACATGCAAGCCCTGACCGACAGGTGCCAGAGAACAGGAGGGGAAGGCACTGGGAGGAAAGAAAGGGGACAGGAGGGTGAGGGGGGAGCGGTGAAAGAAACAAGTTCAAATTCTGAAGGTCCGTCTAGATTCTGATTCCTGGATACAGACAACTCTCGGGAGCCAGCATCTAACTTCCTAGTACACCACCTCCTTGGGAAGCTTCAAGGAACTCTTGTGCTTCCAGCATCACACACAGAAAATGGTGCTGA
The DNA here is from genome assembly GCA_030324115.1 of Sorex maritimensis. Lineage (NCBI taxonomy): Eukaryota > Metazoa > Chordata > Mammalia > Eulipotyphla > Soricidae > Sorex > Sorex maritimensis. The sequence goes on along the minus strand of JASTTN010004780.1, from coordinate 5,580 downwards.
CACAGGGTCCCCTTACCTCCCCCAGCCCAGAAAAGGGGAAGGGGGAAAATTGATGACTTGAATGAATAACCGGTTGGTTGATTAGACTGCTGACCGTGGGGAGCAGTCCAATCCCAAGTTCATATCCTCACGTGGTGACTTTAGCAAAACCTATCTCAGAAACCCAGATTTAACACATCCTGCCCTCCCCCCCTCACATCCCCAACACCAGGGCCAGATTCCCTCAGTCCCCCACCATTCTCCAGTTGTCACAAGGGCTGTCAGGGAAAACAAACCTCGCACCACAGCAGGGAGGCTTCACTGCATCTCTTTGAAGATGAAAAGCAACAAGGTGTGTTTATTTGTACTCTGTGCATGCTCTCACAAGGCAGCCCCCACTCCCGCCTTAGAAAATCTTACCCAAATCCCCTGCTCGCACCATTAGGCAGAACCTGTCCAGGAGAAAAGGTCAGTGCCCACTCCTGGGAGGGCCTGGGGGAACCAAACTTTTCACTTACACAGGCGAATGTCAGGAAAAGGTCAGCTGCAGAGGAGATGAGCTGACCCCTTCGCCCAGGGCCAGGCCACCAGGGGTGATGAATGGGCCTCACCCATCAGGCCCATGCCTGGAGAGAACCGTAAAAGCACCAAGACAGGGAGATGTGGGCTGGGTCTTTCCCACAGACACATGAAAGGAGAGTAACGGCCAAAATCAATGTTTAAAAAACAAATAATAACAAAATCAATGTTTCAGAGTTCCCTAACACAAACAAAAACAAAGGAAGGGAGAAAGGGGGGGTGGGGCAGGAGAGAAAACCATCTGGAGGTGTCCAAGACGGTTCCTGAATTAACAAAGGCCTCTGTGGCTTTCCAAGCCCTATAAAGGCAGGGAACTGGGGTGGGCTCAACTCTGACCCCGGGGTTCTTTAAACACTATCAAAAGGAGAGAGAAACCCAAAGGCCCTTTGGAATTGCTCTTCCTCAAGCACCAGAAGATGAGGGTCTCAGGTCCCGCCATGGACCCCAGCAGCTGTGGGCTGAAAACCCAGGGCATCCTACCAGCCTCAGGAAAACCACCCGCTCCTGTTTCGGGTTCCATTTCCGGTCACCATCAAATCCATGCTCAAAGGATGCTGCTGAGCCAAATATAAAAATATCACACACACACACACACACACACACACACACACACACACATACACACACACACACACACACACACACACACAGAGGCCTTGAGAGTTCTCACTCAACAGATGGAAAGATGATTCAAGGGCACATGAGCTCAAGGACCACAACGAGCGCAAACGGCCACCTATTCCCCACGCTGACCCGTATTCATGATTTTTAGACACTCTTTTACTAAAACGCGCGCACACGTGTATTAAGCAGTCAGGGCAGGCCAGAGAAGACCAACAACAACAAAGTAACCTGCCAGCTATTTTTACAGAGATGGGGCGTGAGCACTGAAGCAGAGGCTTGGGGCAGGAGGGGAATATGAGCGGGTGGGCACAGTCAATCTCAGCTGCCATGAGGTCACAGACATGAAAGCTTCCAGACTGTCCCAGCAGGGTGTTATCAGGGCACATGCCACGCCTATGTAAACTGAGAGTGGGAATCTAGGCACGTCTTCATGTCTGACATGCCCTGGAAATGTGTCTGTTCCAAGAGCCTCCAAATAACCACTGACACCACTGCACAATGCCAGCACCCCTGTGGAGTAGCCCCCGCCCCCACCCCAGCAGAGCCAATAGCTGGGGAGAGAAACAGGGCACGCTGACCCAGACTGGTTCAAACCCCAGCGCACCCACCCAGCCAGGGAAGCCACAGCAAACCCACAGATGTGGACAGAGTCTCCGGGAGTGGGGAGGATGATGTCATAAGTCTGAGAGCCGGAGGAAGGCTGTCCAGTGGCTTCTGAGCTTGGCCAGGACCTAGGACCTCAAGAAGGGACAGCTTCCTTTCCAAGAGCACACCTGAGGGCGTGCGGGTGGAGGCAGCTCTGAATGAAGTAGACCAGCTCAACTGTCCCCCGGACACACACACAGTCTAAAGCAAGTTGCTCCAAATATTTGGAGAAATGAGACATGTGACTGGCACAAACGTCACTCATGCCAGCTTTTGCTGAAGAAAGTTCGCAGGGCCCTGTCACCCACTTTCTTGGGCATCAGCTGCCCAAAAATAAAACATAGGTGGAAGGGTGGAGGTTTCAAGCCCAGGCTGTGTTTGGGGATGGGACGGGGGGCGGGGGGGGGGCGGAGGGAATGGGGGGAGTGGGCGGTGCAGCCGACAGCTGTGGCCCAGGGCTGGACGAGGCAAGGGCTCCCGGGATGGAATTCCGAGCGTGCCCACATCAGCAGAAAAGTTCCTGGGAACAGCAAGGGAGAAGTAAGCTGGCACTGCCGGGAGCCTCGGGTGCGCCCGCTACGGGGATGTGCCCGCCAAAGGGGCGCTGGGGTCTGCTCCCGGGAGACCTCCTCCCGGACGCGCGGCGCAAAATAAGAGAGAGGGGTCGGGGGTGGCGGTGGCCGTTAGGACTTCAATGTGTTCTCAGGGCCCGGGGTGGATGGGGGGAAAGAAGCAATCCCCAAGTCAGGCCCTGCTTCATCACGCTGGGTTCGGATCAAAACCACACGGGGAGGGAGGGAGGAGAGATGCGGCGAGGCTGCCTAGGGTGCGCGGCGGAGAAACTGAGGCACGGAGGTGCATGCCAGGGACTGGAGGCGGCGAGGGTGGGGTGCTACGATCTCTGCACCGAAGCTCCGGGCGTGCGAGAAGATGGGATCGGAGAGAGAGCGAGCAGGGCAGAGTTTTTCTCCCCGCCCCTCCTCCTTTTACACACACACACACACACACACACGCAGACACACACGCGCGCGCACACGCACGCACACTCGAGCTACGCCCAGTCGGGACGGCGTGCCGGGCTCCCCCGAGTGCCCGCAGCACACACAAAACCCCGCCGGCGCGCACGCCCACACAATAGCACGCCGCGCACCCCCGCCGCGGCCCCTCGCCGGGGTCCCGGCCAGCCCCGGCGCCGGGGTCCGCCCTCCGCGCACACCCGCGCCGCAGCCGGGCTGGAGGCCGCGCCCCGCGCCAACTTCCCCCGGAGCCCCCCGACTCACCCGCGGCGCTGCTCAGCAGCAGGCACAGCGGCCCCAGCAGCCACATGGCGCGGCCGCCACTCCCGCTGCTGCCCGGCGCCGACGCTGCCCCCTCGGCCCCGCCGCTGCCCCCGCCCCGCGCGGTGCCGGCCCCGCCCCCTGGAGGCCCCGCCCCTGAATACCACGCCCTCCTGGGGCCCCGCCTCCGCGAGGCCACGCCCTCCCGGCCGCCCCGTCCCGCCCCACTCCTCGAAGTTTCACAAGCTCAGGGGCTGTGCGCGTCCCCGCTCGGGTTCAGCCCCCTCCATCCCCCAGAGAGTCCCCCTGTCCCCCAGACGCCGTACATCGCTTCCTTTCCGTCTCTCCTGACCTCCCCGCTGTGCCTGCAGCCCCGTCGTCTCTCCTCTGCCTCCTCTTTCTCTTTCCCTTAGAATAGACAGGGGGTCTCCCTGCGCAGACCCAAACTTGAGTGCTTCAGACGACTTTTTTTTTTTACTCCAAGGGAGTATTGGAACAAAAGAAAACAGGTTGGAATAAAGATACATCCTGAAGAAAGTGTGCCTTTTTTTTAAAAACCGTCCAATTGATGCTTCTCCAACTTGAATGAACATCCGACGCACTTGGGATCTTGTAAAAGTGCTGGCACTGACTCAGTAGGGTTGGGGTGGGGCACCAGCAGCTGCTTCTTTTCTAAGGTGACGCAGACTCTTGCTGACCCCGGAACCACACGTGGAGTAGAGAGGCTAAGACCTGCAAGGTGCCTGCTTTGACTGTGTGAGTTATTTCATCTGGATCTTGTCTACTGAGACTTGAAAACGTTTGGTTTTCCAAGATCAAGTTGTTTTTTTTTTTTAAGTTGCTAAGTGTAAAGACAGGGCCACGTGAGAAAGAATCCCGGAACTTCTGCTCCCCTTCAGCGTGGAGAGAGGGGAGTGTGTATGGTACAGAAATGTAGTGACTGTTTTGCCCTGCACTCCCCATTCCTTCTTAATTCCTTTCCCACCCTCGCCCCCCCCAAAAAAAAAACTCGTGCAAATAATCTCCAAGGTGTCCACCTTGTGTCAGATAAACAAAAAAAAAAGAATTTGGGGGGAGAGGGTTACACCCGGCAATGCACAGGGGTTACTCCTGGCTCTGCACTCAGGAATTACTCCTGGTGGTGCTCAGAGGACCATATGGGATGCTGGGAATCTAATCCAGAGCGGCCAAGTGCAAGGCAAACGCCCTACCTGCTGTGCTATCGCTCCAGCCCCCACTCCCACAAAAAAGAATTTTTTACAATTTAAAGTAACTGCATGAATGAATCCCCAAAACTTGCTAAGAGTCTGCAATCCATCCAGAAAGAGCAGACATGAGAGTGGGCAAAGAGCAGACATGAGAGTGGGCAAAGCAAAAGACAAGGACCAAATCAATAATTAATCAGATATGATATGGGCCTGGAGTACAAAGGGGCACAAGTGAACTTTGTGCAGTTAGAGGGGACTGTTTTACATCTTGACTATAGTGTTTATGCAACTGCATACATTTGTCCAAACTTGTAGAATTGCACCTCTAACCCACACCTATAAAAGGTGAATTTTAACTTATAAAACTTGTGTATGTTTGGAGGAGTTGGGCAGGTGTGGGAGCTGGAACTACGTGTAAGAGAGGCTGTAAAAGGGGTGTCCATGTCATATTTGGGGTGCACTGGGGAAAGCCTTCAGGCTGCTGAGATTCAATGGCTTTGCTTTTTTGGCTTCTTTAGTCTGAAATCGAGCAGGTTCAGGTGGATTAGCTCAACGCTGTAAAATAGGTTCATGGTAATGCAAAACTATGATGCCAGGTGGCAACACATGCCCCATTACAAGTTTGTTCCTTATTACAAAGTAAGATGTCAACTGTGCAAAGCATAAATTCCCCAAAAGATTTAGTGGTAAGAATTTTTACACTGGAATCCATGAATACTAATGAGACCTTTCCATGGACTTCAGGGGGTTCTAAAAACCATGAAAATGTTATGGGAAATCTCAGGTGTGTGGGGGTACATGATTGCTTTTCCCAGGAAGTATGTTGTAGAGACCCCTGACCTTCGATCATGATACTCAAGAAGGCAAAAAAGTTCTCCCTAGGGACTTGGGCAAATGAACTTCCACTATGGAAAGATTTAATGTGCGTGACTTACTCTCTGTTCTCTTTCCCTCCCTCCCTGCCTCCCTCCCTCCCTTTCAAGCTCTCTCCTCCTCCCTGCTCCTTCCCTTCCCTCCCCTCCTTCCTCTTCTCCTGTCTCCTGTCTCCTGTCTCCTTTCACACCTTCCTCCTCTCTTTTTTCTGTCTTTCTCACACACACTTCTTTTAAAAATATTCATGTCTTGGGACCAAAGAGATATTTTAGTAGGTAGGGAGTTTGTCTTGCAGTAACCCAGGTTCTATCCCCAACACCCTATATGGTCACCTGAGCTTGGCCTTGAGTGACCCCTGAATACAGAGCCAGGAATGAGCCCTAAGCACCTCTGAG
>JASTTN010004779.1:41523-90643 GCA_030324115.1 Sorex maritimensis | reverse complement strand
GGGGGGCATCTGGGCAGGGTCCTGCACATCAATGCCTGGCACCCCCTCTCGAACCCCCTCCCACACCTCCCTCTCCCCGCAACTAACTTTCCTCCTGACCCCGTACTCACCCGCCCGGGTCTGGGTCAGAGCCAGGGCCCCGGAGAGCAGCAGCAGGAGGGGTCCTGGATCCCACATAGTCAGAGCCTTCTGGCTGGTGGAATTGTAAGTACTGGGGACACGTCAGGAGTACCCGGGCAGAAGGCGCTGTTGCAGAGGGCAGAGTGAACTCTGGGTAGACCAGGCATGCTCAGTACTGATCTCCCGCCCCCAACACCACGCTGGGGACACTGGGAGCCACACCTAGGCACTGGGACTTTACCCTCTCACCTGCTCGCTCATCTGATCTTTGTCACACTGTCTGCCCATATCCAGGGCTGAGGCTGACTTAGCGATTTTCCATGGTTTTCATTTCAGTATCTCACTATAATCTTACAAGTTCCTGAGGACCTCAGAGATGCTTCTGTGCATTCAGGTTATGCCTGTCAGTGTTTGCCATGAGATGAATCTGTGTTAAAGCCCCTTTATTGTGGGTGGTGATGATTTTGTTTTGTCTTTGGCTCTTGGCCACACCAGTCAGTGCTTAGGAGTAACTGCTGGCTCTGTACTCAGGGATCACTTCTGGCAGTGATATGGTCATGGGACCATATGTGGTGCCGGGATCAAACTGGTATTGGCCACATGCAAGACAAGTGCCTTACCTTTGTAATAGCTCTCCTTGCAGAGTTAAAGCCTGAAAATGACTTCAACTGGAATAATATCAACAATAAATTCATGCTAACAGAAAGTCTTTTGTGGGGGGCAAGGTGTCACACCCAGTGATGCTCACTGTACTCAGGAATTCCCTCTGACTCCTGCTCAGGGGAACATAGGGGATGCAGGCAATAGAAACCATTTCTGGCAAGGGGCAAGGCAAGCACCTTACCTGCTATACTATCTCGCCAGCCCCTATAAAATCTTTTGAAGGAAAAACATATTAGATTTTTGCTGGCGACCAGCCCTACCTGAGCTGGCCTGAATTCGAGACACCATGAGGACTAAGAAAGAGACAGAAATGGGAACAAAAAGCATGCGGTGAGGAGGCTCATAGCCTGTGGACTGAGCCCTGACTGTTCTCCATGAATCATATTTATTACTTAGAATCCATAATCATCAGAACAACATTCTTTGGGCAAATACCTAACGACCTTAATCTATGCAAGACAAACTTTTACACATGCAAGGGCCTTGGTTTATGGGGAAAAACATCTTTGTAATGGGCTTTCTCAAGGGAGATACTTTCAGGAGAGGAAGCAGAGATAGAGCAGATACAGGAATCCCCCTCCCCTACTGGGGCAACAATCCACCTCTATCACCAACATTCTGGGTGTAAAAGTCCCATAAAGAACATATTTTTTCCATCTCTTTATTTATGTATCTAGTCCCCAGAAGTGTGTGTGTTTTTTTTTTCTTCAGCATAGAAATGGTCCAGTTCTTAGAGTAATCTTGAAAACAATGCCAAGCTGCTAAATTTTTCATGTAGACCAGTCAGGGCTGAGCTCTGAGCCTTCCTCAGAATGGGGTTGGGCAGATTCCCCAAATACCACAGCCCTCCCCGGCCCAGGGGCCACCAGCAGGTAGGACATTTCCCTTGCTTGCATCTGACTGGATTTTGATCCCAGATAACACATATGATTCTCTGAGCACTTCCATGTATAATTCCATAGGTGGGTGTCAGTCTCATGTTATGTTATTTTATACTCCACAAATAAGTGCAGTCCTTTTATATATCTGTCACTCTTTCTGACTCATTTCACTTAGCATGATACTCTCCATGTCTACCCACTTATATGCAAATTTCATGACTTCATCTCTCTCAAAAGCTGCTCCTAAAAGCCACCGTGTAGATGTACTGAAGTTTCTTTAACCAGTTATCTGTTCTCCGGCACTTGGGTTGTTTCCAGATTTTGGCTATTTTTTGTGAACAGTGCTGCAATGAACCTATAGGCACAGATGTCATTTTTACTGTGCTTTTTTGCACCCTTGTGATATATTCCTAGAAGTGGTATTGCGGGGTTAAATGGAAGCTCAATTTCTAGTTTTTGAAGGACTGTGCATATTGTTTTCCAGAAAGGCCGGACCAGTCGACATTCTCACCAACAGTGAAAGAGCATCCCTTTTACTCCACATCCACGCCAGCACTGGTTGCTTTTTTTTTTTATAATAAATTTATTTATTTTTAATTAATGAATCACCATGAGGGTACAGTTACGGATTTATACACATCTGTGCTTATGCTTCCCCCATACAAAGTTCGGGAACCCATCCCTTCACCAGTGCCCATACTCCACCACCAGTGAACCCAGCATCCCTCCCATCCTCCCCAATCCCATCTCCCCCCACCCCACCCTGTCACTGTGGCAGGGCATTCCCTTCTGTTCTCTCCCTCTAATTAGCTGTTGTGGTTTGCAATAAAGGTGTTGAGTGGCCACTGTGCTCAGTCTCTAGCCCTCATTCAGCCCGCAACTCCCTTCTCCCACATGGCCTTCGACTACATTATAGTTGGTGATCCCTTCTCTGAGTTGCCCTTTCCCCAGAATGTGAGGCCAGCCTCCTAGCCATGGAGTCAACCTCCTGGTAGTTGTTTCTACAATTCTTGGGTGTTAGTCTCCCACTCTGTTATTCTATATGTCATAGATGAGTGCAATCTTTCTATGTCTGTCTCTCTCTTTCTGACTCATTTCACTTAGCATGAAACTTTTCATGCCGATCCACTTAAATAAAAAATTTGTGACCTCCTTTTTTCTAACAGCTGCATAGTATTCCATTGTATAGATGTACCAAAGTTTCCTCAACCAGTCATCCGTTCTAGGACATTCGGGTTTTTTCCAGATTCTGGCTATTGTAAACAGTGCTGCGATGAACATACATGTGCAGATGCCATTTCGATTATACTTTTTTGCCTCTCTGGGATATATTCCCAGCAGTGGTATTGCTGGGTCAAATGGGAGCTCAATTTCTAATTTTTTGAGAATCGTCCATATTGTTTTCCAGAAGGGCTGAACCAGTCGGCATTCCCACCAGCAGTGTAGAAGGGTCCCTTTCTCCCCACATCCTCTCCAGCAGCGGTTGCTTTTGTTCTTTTGGATGTGCGCTAGTCTCTGTGGTGTGAGGTGGTATCTTGTGGTTGTTTTGATCTGCATCTCTCTGATGATTAGTGATGTAGAGCACTTTTTCATGTGCCTTTTGGCCATTCGGATTTCTTCTTTGGTAAAGTTTCTGTTCATTTCTTTGCCCCATTTTTTGATGGGGTTGGATGTTTTCTTCTTGTAGAGTTCAAACCACTGGTTGCTTTTGTTCTTTTTGATGTGTGCCAGTCTCTGTGGTGTGAGGTGATATCTCATTGCTGTTTTGATTTGCATCTCACTAATGACTAGTGATGTGGAGCATTTTTCATGTGCTTTTTGGCCATTTGTATTTCTATTTTGAGGAAGTTTCTGTTCATTTCTTCACCCCATTTTTTGATAGGGTTGGAGGTCTTTTTCTTGTACAGTTCTACTAGTGTCTTGTATATCCTGGATATTAATCCCTCATCAGATTGGTATTGAGTAGATATTCTTTCCAATTCTGTGGGCTCTCTCTGTATTTTGGTCACTGTTTATTTTGAAGTGCAGAAGCTTCCTAGTTTGATGTAGTCCCCTTTGTTCGTGTTTGTTTCCACTTGCTTGGTCAGTGGTGTTTCATCCTTAAAGATACTTTCAGCTTCAATGTCACGAAGAGCTCTGCCTACATTTTCCTCTGTGTACCTTATGGATTCATGTCTGATATTGAAGTCTTTAATCCACTTTGATCTGACTTTTGTGCCTGGCATTAGACAGAGGTCAGCGTTTATTTTTTTGCAGGTAGCTATCCAGTTTTCCCAGCACTACTTGTTGAAGAGGCTTTCCTTGTTCCACTTCACACTTCTTGCTCCTTTGCCAAAGATTAAGTGGTCATGTATTTGGGAGTCTGTGACAGGATATCCAGCTCTGTTTCATTAGTCTGCAGGTCCGTTTCTAGCCCAATAACATGCTGTTTTAATTACTACTGCTTTGTAATACAGTTTGAAGTTGGGAAAGGTGATGCCATCCATCTTCTTTTCCCCAAGGATTGATTTAGCTCTTCGTGGGGATTTATTGTTCCCTATGAATTTCAGGAGTGTTCTGTCTATTTCTTTGAAAAATGTCATGGGTGGCAATGTTCCATGCATCCTCTGCTCATCCCATCCAGGTATCAGCCCCTGTCAGGGGTCCTTTCTGGAGTCGTGATTCTAACCAGTCCCCAGGAAAGCCGATTTTCATCCTTGGTCTGCAGGGGACAGGAACTGAGGAACGCTGCGCCTGCACCCCAAGCTGCAACTTTCCACGAATCCTCTACTCATCCCATCCAGGTATCCGCCCGGCCAGTGTCAGGGCTCCTTCCCGGAGCCACGGCCACCAACATGGCCGCAAGTTATTCTCTCCCTTCCATATCCCATAAGAACCATAAGTTACCCTCTTAGCTGGAACTTTCACCAGGTTAGCTTAACCACCAGAAACACATTAGCCAATAACTCATTAAGCCCACCTCAGTTAATAGTGTTAATATCAATTAATTAATACCTCAATCAATCATAAGCAGAATAGTAACAGTGAGTGTGAAGGGTTAAGCCACATAGGTCACAATGGTAAAGCAATGCAGATCCCCACCAAGCTTACTTATTGAAGAAGCTAGGCAGAAGACCCCCCAAAGCAGTGAAGTGCTAGATAACCTCTCTGACAAGGAATTTAGGAGGGAGCTACAGAGGATGCTTAAGGAGCTAAAATAAACAATAGAAAGCAATGCCAATAAAATACAAGAGGATTTGAAGGTAGAAATGCAAAAAATGCAAACAAAATTACAAACGGAAATGTCAGACCTGAAAAATCTGGTCATTGTCACTGTCACTGTCATCCATTGCTCACGGGCACCAGTAACATCTCTCATTGAGAGACTTATTGTTACTGTTTTTGGCATATCCAATATGCACGGGTAGCTTGCCAGGCTCTGCCGTGTGGGCTCCACACTCTCAGTAGCTTGCCGGGCTCTCTGGGCTCTCGGAGAGGGGTGGAGGAATCAAACACGGGTTGGCCACATGGAAGGCGAAAGCCCAACCACGGTGCTATCGCTCCAGCCAGAAGAGAAAAAAATCTGGTCGGCGAATAAAAAAACCCAGTGGAAGGCCTCAGCAGCAGAATAACAGCTGCTGAGTACAGAATCAGTGAGCTCGAAGATGAAGTCCAGAGACTCTCTAGAAAAGAAGAGAAAATGGAAAAAAGACTGACAATCTGGGAACAGATGGCAAGAGAAGATCATGATGAAGCCAAGAGGAGTAATATAAGAATTATTGGAGTCCCAGAGGGACAGGAAGAAAACCCCGATGAAGACGAAACTGTCAAAGACATCATTGCTATGATGTTCCCAGAGCTGAAGAAAACATGCAACCACATTCAGGAGGCCCGAAGGGTACCAGCTAGAAGAAATCCAAATAAAAATACCCCAAGACACATCCTGATCAAAATGACCAAAACCTTAGATAGAGACAAAATCCTGAGAGCAGTAAGATCAAAGAAAGAAATTGCCAATAAAGGAGCATCCTTAAGATTCACAGCCGACTTGTCTGATGAAATCCTCACTGCCCCCAAACTGTGGTGGGTTATAGTGAAAAAACGCAATGAACATATATTTGAGGGTGTGTGTAAGGATACCTCACATGCTAAATGAAGAAGCAGTTCTGATAGAGAAGGGATCACCAAGCAAAGGGTGCTAGGCGGGCCCACTAGGGATGGGAGATAAAGGCTGAAAGTAGACTATAGACTGAACATGATGCCTACTTAATACCTCTGTAGCAAATCACAACACCCAAAAAGAGAGAGAGAGAGAGCAAAAGGGAATACCCTTCCACAGTGTCAGGGTGGGGTGAAGGGGACAGGGTGGGGATAGTGGGAGGGATGCTGGGACCATTTGTGGTGGAAAATGGGTACTGGTGGAGGGATGGGTACTTGATCATTGTATGACTGAAATGTAAGCATGAAAACTTGTAAGTCTGTAACTTTATCTCACAGTGATTCACTAATAAAAAATTTAGAAACATTAAAAAACAACAAAAATAAAAAATATTGAAAGTCTGAATTTTTATTGAAAAAACATTTTTCAGGGGCTGGAGCGATAGCACAGCGGTGTCCTTGGCGATGCGCGTCGCCCTCTCCCCGTACTCGGGTCCCTCCTGCTCCGCCCACGGCGCCCGCGGCTCCATCCTCGGACTCGCCGAGTTGCTGTCGAAGCGCACGAACTGCGTGTTGTCCACGTAGCCGACGGTGATGTAGCGGGGCTCCTCGTCGGGCCGGGACATGGCGGTGTAGACATACCGCAGGGAGTGGGGGCCTGGGGAAGGGAAGGGGTGAGACCCAGCCCGCCCCGCCGTCCCATCCCGTGGTCCGGATCCAGGATGATGTGGGGTAGGAGGAGATGGGAAGGAAACGGGAAAGGGGGGGCGCAGCAGTAGTTGAAGGTTGGGGGGAACAAGGAGAAACATTGGGGGAAGGACTTCAGAGTACGGAACTGGAGAAACTCCTTCTCCCGGGTCCTGCATATCATGCCTGGCAATCCCCACCCTTTTCCCCTCAACAAACTCCCCTCCCGACCCCGCACTCACTCGCCGGAGTCAGGGTCAGGGCCAGGGTCCCCGAGAGCAGCAGAAAGGGGAGTCGCGGCTCCCACATACTCAGAGAATCGGGCCGGTTCTAACTCTCTCGCCATTCCCATCAGTTTATAACCGGGAGCCGCGCTAAGGCTGATTGGCTGATCTACACAGTGATACCCAATGGGAGTGAGGACTGGGGATGCGCCACGAGTTGTCCAGATGAAGGCGTTGACAGGTTGCAGAGGAAGAAGTAAAACTCTGGGGAGACCAGGAATCCCCAGTCCTGATCTCTGGTCCCCAGCACCACACTGGGACCAAGTCACTGGGAGCCACACCTGGGACCTGGGACTTCACCCTCTCACCTGCTCCCTTACCCAATCTTTGTCCCACTGTCTCCCCGTGTCCAGGCTGAGACTGACTCAGCGATTTTCCATGGTTTTCATTTCAGGATCTCACTACAATCTTACAAGTTCCTGAGGACCCCAGAAATTCTTCTGTGCATTCAAGTTATGCTTATCAGTGTTTGCTGTGAAAGGAATCTGAGTTAAAGCCCTTTATTGTGGGTGGTGATGATTTTGTTTTGTTTTTAGGTCTTGGCCACACCAGTCATTGCTCAGGGGTAACTCCTGGCTCTGGTCTTAGGGCTCACTCCTGGCAGGTTCATGTGGTATTGGGGGAACAAACCCATGTTAGCCACATGCAACACGAGTACCTTACCTTTGTAATATTTCTCCTGCACAGTTAAAGCCTGAAAATGGCTTCAACTGGAATAATACAAAAAACAGATTAATGCTAACTAGATGTGTTTTTTTTGGGGGGGGCAGGGGTCACACCCAGTGATACTGTACTCAGGAATTACTACTGGCAGTACTGAGGGGGAAACATATGGAATGAAGCCAAATAGAACATGTTTCTGGCAAGGTGCAAGGCAAGCACCTTACCTGCTATACTATCTCACCAGACTCTAGAAAGTCTTTTGAAGAAAAACCATATTAGATTTTTGCTGGGGACCAGCCCTAAATGAGCAAGCCTGAACCAGGGACACCATGAGGACTAAGAAAGACACAGAAATGGGAGCGAAAAGCATACGGTGTAGAGGTTCACAGCCTGAGGACTGAACTCGGACTGTTCTTTGTGAATCATATTTATTATTTAGAACAACATATTATTTAGAACAACATAATCATCAGAACAACATTCTTTGGGCAAAAACTAACTACCTAAATCTATCCAAAATAGACTTTTACACATCGAAGGGTCTTGGTTCATGGGGAAAATATCTTTGTAATGGGCTTTCTTTCATTTATTTATTTATTTATTTATATATTTATTTTGTGTTTTTGGTCACACCCGGTGATGCACAGTGGTTACTCCTGGCTCTTCACTCAGGAATTACCCCTGGCGGTGCTCAGGGAACCATATGGGATGCTGGGATTAGAACCGGGGTCGGCCGCGTGCAAGGCAAATGCCCTAACCGCTGTGCTATCGCTCCAGCCCCTCATTTATTTATTTTTAAGATGACTTTAGGCCTTGATTTCTGAATCCATATTTGTGTAAAAGAACCAATGGAGGCTGCGTGAGCTGGTAGTAGCTAATTAAAGTTGTTTAGAAGCATTTATTTATTTATTTATAAATAATTTTTTATTAATGAATCACCAAGAGCTACAATTACAGACTTACAAACTTATATGCTTGTGTTTCAGTCATACAATGATTGAGTACCCATCCCTCCACCAGTGCCCATTCTCCACCACTAATGACCCCAGTATCCCTTCCACCACCTACACCCTGTCCCCTTCATCCCACCCTGCCTCTGTGGCAGGGTATTAACTTTTGCTCTCACTCTCCTTTTGGGTGTTGTGGTTTTCAATAGAGGTATTAAGTGGCCAACACATTTGGTCTATAGTTTACTTTCAGCATGCATCTCCCATCTCGAGCAGGCCCTCCTAGCACCCTTTACTTGGTGGTTTCTTCTCTATCTGAGCTGCCTTTTCCCCAGCACGTGAGGCCAGCTTTAAAGCTGTGGAGCAATCTTCCTGGTACTTATCTCTACTATTCTTGGGTGTTAGTCTCCATTCTGTTACTTTATATGTCACAAATGAGTGCAATCTTTCCATATCTGTCCCTTTTTTCCTGACCCATTTCACTTAACATGATACTTTCCATGTTGATACACCTATATGCAAATTTTATGACTTCATCTTTTCTAACACTGCAGGGGTTAAGGGGCACATGCAGCCGGGTTCTGTGCTCACACATGGGCCTCGGAGCACCACTGGTGAGGTGCTGGAAACCCTGAAGCTCGCTCAGTCTCTTGAGCACTGCTCGAGAGTTCCCACCCCTAAATAAGAAGGAAAAAAGAACAAAACTAATTCAGAACATAGATGGTGCTGTGGAAGAGTGAATCCTTTACATTTTATATCTTCTAAGCATCTTCTCTGTCTCATCAGAAGCTAACTGGATTTTCATATCTTCTTCTGCCTTTGATCTGTAGTTTTATGTGATGTATATGGAACAATTAAGCTTTACATATATATGTAGAAATTTTTTTAATAATTGTGTTATATAATTTTGAACAGTCAACTGGAGAACAATGAGAGTCACCTAACAGGGAAAACACTGCTTGCTTCAGAAAATGGGGTACATGAATATTAGGTACCTCAAACCTTACACATGTATCAGGCTTCTGAAACAACAAGTTTTATATCCATTTGGTAAAAATAAATGTCAAGTTGGTGGTGAGAAATGGACTCAAATCTGGTTGTGTTAATGAGGATCAAAGGTGGACATGGTCAGCGGGGATCCAGGCTCCCATGGGTGGGCCCTGGCTCCATCTGGGCACTCAGCATGGAAGACGAGAGACAGCAAATCAGGGAGAAAATGGGGCTGACAATGGAATAATGTGGTAGCATTTGTTTTGATTTATTAGTATCTTTTTCCAGCTCCCAATTCTGTTCAAAGCTGAGGGGTCCTTGGACAGGCCAGGACCATTGCTGTTCTGCCCCTCCCTGGGGGAAAGAGCATCCAGGTCCTGATGAGAGAGTGGGGAGATGATGGAGCTGTTCTCTCCCCAGACTCTGTTTATAAGGGGTGAAAGTGATAAAGGGACCAGACAGATTGGAAAGTGAATAAGGTGATCGACTTGCTCACCACTGACCAGGGTTCTATCCCTAACAGTCCATATGGTCACCTGAACCCCCTAAGCGTTATCCCTGAGTACAGTCAGGTGTGACCCCAAAATCAAACAGTGAAAAGAGTATAAGATAAACTCATCATCTGAGCATGGTGATGGGGAGGGACCTGACTGGTTGGCAGAGGGAGGAGGAAGTGGGGCAGCGCTCAGGAGGTGAGAGAGTGACTGACTGACTGGGAAATGGCCTGTGGGAGAGCAGGGCTGGACTCTGCTGGGCATAGAGACCCACATGGGGCAGCAGGAGAGGACATGGAACAGACTGGTGGATAGTGCAACAAAGTAGCCATAGATATGAGCTGCAATTACTATTACTAAGGCCACACAGACCTTTCCCCTTGTCTCAGGAGCTGTTATTGGGACCTCACTTGGGGTGCGTGATCCTGGGATAGGGTCCTCAGAGAAAAAAGAAAACAGTAGCATCCAAATATAGTGTGGAGATTCCTGATACTGCCTTGACATGGAATTATTAGCTGTAGAAATGTGATAGTGATAAAAGATGAAGAAAGTTCCTAAGAAAAGGAACAGGGAGTGGAAGGAAATTTACCTTGCAGTTTCTAGTTTTGGCTTCACGGGCTGGAGAAAGAGGTTCTGGGGACATTTTGGAACCTCAGCACAGCACAAAGTCCCATTGGTTTCCCTTTCACAAGGCTCCCGATCCTGACCCCAGGACTGCTCTGAAGGCATCTTCATCCCATGCATGTCCTCCTCCAGGTCAGCATCTCAGCCTGAGTCAGACCACAGCCCTGCCCCTGCAAAGTAGGAGCGAGCAGAGCAGCGGCGCCCCCGTGTGGACATAGCGCAGAAAGACAACTCAGTGCGAATTGTGCTTCCTAGCTGGGAGCTCTCCGTGAGCTCCCTGCTGTGCACACTAGGGGGCGCCCTATCCGGCGTCAGGTGCTGTGTCTGAATATAGCACTGTCCTCCAGTTGTTCATTGATTTGCTCCAGCGGGCACCAGTAACATCTCAGTTTCCCTAAACACATACTCATATAGAGGCTCCTCCTCATTCATAACCGTGAGACTGGCTCTCACTCAAGCCCTTTAATAAAGCTGATATTAAGAAAATTTGACACCAAATGACAGTAGACACATGGGCCAGGAAGATTGGTCTGTAGTTGGAAGCCTGCCTCATGAGTTGAGGGAGAAGGCAGCTGGGATAGAGAAGGAATCACTAAGTCAATGATGGTTGGAGAGATCATTCAGGATGGGAGATATGTACTGAAAGTAGATAAAGGACCAAACGTGATAGCCTCTCAGTATGTATATTGCAAACCATAATGCCCCAAAGTAAAGGGAGAGTATGGGGTAAATTTTTTGCCATAGAGGCAGGGGAAGGGCCGGGATGGGGGAGGGAATATAGGGGACATTGGTGGTAGAAAATGTGCACTAGTGGAGGGATGGGTTGTAGGATATCATTGGTTTGTCCTTTCTCCCTTGCCACAAAGAGTTTAGGTTTATCTGGTAATACCCATCACAGTGCTCCTAAAGTACCTCCATTCCTCTGTTTTTATTGGAATGTAGCTCTAAACATTTTAGGACAACATTGGTATGTCTTGTTTCCCTTGCGACAGGAAGCTTAGGTTTATCACAGTGTTCCTGAGGCACTTCCATCCCACTGCATCTATCTGTAGACTCCTCTCTATGCTTTCTTCCCCAACCGGTCTATCACCTTTTACTCCTAATCACACTCTGTTAATTTGTAAGGTCAGATTCCTCAGAAACCTATGATATTATATGTATGAGTGAAATACTGCCTTTCTCCTCTCTTTATGTCTTTTGAATATCTTACTTTAAAACAATGTCCTTTTATTTTTTTTAGGTATTAAAACTGGCAGTTTTAACTATTAGATAAAAGGGGTCAGTATAATGAAGAGGCCAAAGCAGGGGTCTACAATTAGAGCAGACCCTCTTATATCTAGGCGAGAGGGCTCTTGTTTCTACAGCTTAAAAAGTTTCTTTGAACCGCCGAGATGTGATCCCGGGGGCCGCACGAGTGTGCGGCCTCTCCGCAGCTGCACAAGCGTGAATCCAGACCCAGCAAAACCTCTTTCGGCATAGGCAACTCCTTGCAGAATGTCTCAAGCCTGAGAACTAAGCCTCGGCCCCGTGCCCGCCCAGGAGGGGAAAGTATTTCTCTCTCTCTCACTCTCTCTCTCTCTCTCTCTCTCTCTCTCTCTCTCTCTCTCTCTCTCCCCTCTTTCTCTCCGGAGATGAAGGGCACGGTGTCCGCCATATTAAGACGACCACAGATGGGGTTTTCAAGCCTGCAATGATCCAATATCTAGAAGAAATCTCTCTGGACTTAGTGTTAAAGTACAGAAATTCAAAGACCTTATTTGTCTTCACAGTAGGTCTGAATCTAGTGGGGTACTCCTAACAACAATAGTGAGGTTTTTGTTGAAATATTGAATGTAACCAAAGTAAACAGAATGTAAAATGAAACTTATCAGTCACAAGGTAGGGGGTGGGGGGGCGGGATGGGAGGTGTACTGTGTGGGTTTTTTTTTTGTGGTGGTATATGGGCACTGGTGAAGGGATGGTTGTTTCAGCATTGTATAACTGAGACCTAAGCCTGAAAGCATTGTAATCTTCCGCACGGTGATTTAATAAAATAAAATTTTTATTTAAAAAAAAGTTTCTTTGATTCAGGCTCTTCTCCAAGAATTGAGAAGTCTACCAAGAGAATGAATT
Source organism: Sorex maritimensis (assembly GCA_030324115.1). Lineage (NCBI taxonomy): Eukaryota > Metazoa > Chordata > Mammalia > Eulipotyphla > Soricidae > Sorex > Sorex maritimensis. The sequence continues at coordinate 78,041 of JASTTN010004779.1, read as the reverse complement.
CACCAGAAGCCAACCAGGAAGTGATGTTCCTGACTCAGGGTCCTAGAATCACTTTTCCAAAGAGCCCTGAGCCTGCCTATAGAGGCCTCTCCCCTGAATTCACCCTCCTGGGGTTACACCTCTGTGTGGGCATGCAGGCCTCTAGGCCCATGAGGTAGACATGGGGAGCCTGGGCATGTGTTTTGGAATGTGCATCCTCCTGAGTACGGTCCTTTCACAGATCCAGAAACAGGAAGGTGTTAAGAGTAGAAGGGAGGGGCTGGAGTGATAGCACAGCGTGTAGGGCATTTGCCCTGCACGCGGCCGTCCCAGGTTTGAATCCCAGCATCCCATGTGGTCCCCTGAGCACTGCCAGAGGTGATTCCTGAGTGCATGAGCCAGGAGTGACCCCTGTGCATTGCCGGGTGTGACCCAAAAAGCAAAAAAAAAAAAAAAAAAGAGTAGCAGGAAAGGCGCTGTCCACAGGCCACAGAGTTCCAACAAGTGCAATGATTGCTAGATCCACATCCGACCCTCCCTGGTCCTGCGATGGCACCAAAGGCAGGGCTTCTCTGCTCATGCCTCTGGGTTGTGAGTTCTAGAAGATGGCAGATGCCACGTGGGCACCGCTGCTGCCGCTGCCGCCACTACCATCTTCCCCGCAGAAAGAAAGGGTTGAGAGAGAAAATCCTTTCCCTTCCCTGGGCAGCATGGAATTGTAGCTCAGTTTACAGTCTCGATGCATTTCTATAAGAAGCCGCTGGGTGCCAAAATGGGTTAGTAGACCTCCCGGATCATAGTCTTTAAGGAGCAGAGGGGCTGTTCCGTGTGCAGCTCAAGCAATGTCCTTTTTGTATAGACACAGGAAGACAGTTAATATTATGCTTTGTGACTTGGGATTTAATTGGCCTTGAATTCCCTCCCGGGAATCTGCTTTCTTGACTTAAGCCTCAGTTGCTTTTAGTTTCTAGCACCCCAAAAGCAGGGTCCTAACGAGGGACTGAAAGGACTCAGGGCAAGCTGTGAGCTACCCTGGCATCGAAATTGGCCAGGCCAAAGCACCATGACTCTTTAAGTTAAGAGCTTGGTCATGGACGAATGCTGTCATGATCCAAAAGCAACGACAAGACTAGGACCCTGCTAGGGATAGGAAAGACTAATCTGGCCTGAGCACTGTAGTCTGAGATCGAGATGACCACAGAAGAGCAATTCTATAAGTTTAATATATCTCTTACTGTGTCCATACAAAATGACTAATATTATAAATGTATGCTTGTTGGACTAAGGAAAGGAGAAACATATCCATATTTACCTTTAGTCCAGTCATCTTGCTGGATAAAAATCTGTCCTGGAAGTAGCTTCCCCTGAGGGAAGGACCTTAAATCCGCTGATTGTATGATGACACCTATGTGTAAGCCCCAACCCCTCATGCTTGGAGATTTAACTAGGCTGTAAGAGTGGGCTGGGGGTACCAGATCTGGGGGATCCAGAGCCAGAGCCAGGAGGAGAAGGAGAATGATGAGAGATCGAGAAGGAAAATGAAGTAGCATGGGGGAGGGAGAAGCAGATAAGAATCAAAGGAGAGTGGAGATGGGAATAGAATAAACTGCAACTAAGACCAACCAGCCTGGCCCTCATTCCTTCCTTTGCCTGCCCATCGCCATCGACCTCCCCAGGGTGGGGGAAGCAGTGTGAGACTACCAAATGCGGGCAACAGGAGAGCGAACTGTGGGAGGGCGAGAGAGTTACAGTGTCTCTGCCCCCTTTTTGTGTTTACACAATGGGTGTTCCCCTGGGAGAGAATAATATTCAAGACCAATTAAATCCCAAGTCACAAAGCATAATATTGACAGTCTTCCTGTGTCTATACAAAAAGGACATTGCTTTAAAGTAAACTATTCAAAAGACATAAAGAGAGGAGAAAGGCAGTATTTCACTCATACATATAAAATCATAGGTTTCTGAGGAATTTGATCTTACAAGTTAACAGAGTCTGATTAGGGGCAAAAGGTGATAGATACCTTGTACCTATATCTCACAGTGATTCAAATATATATATCACTTCACTTGTATCACTTGTAGTCCCGTTGATCTTCGATTTGATCGAGCGGGCGCCAGTGACGTCTCCATTTGTCCCTGTCTCGAGCTAGTGCAGCCCAGTGATACCTGCTCGCTCCAGGAACAGGAAGAGCCTCAAATCGTTCATTCAGAGATTTGATGAAGAAATCTGACCATCTAGTTGGTGGGCAGCCACGAGGTCTTCTGACGTCCCATGGAATCCAGTCGGTAACAGCTCTATTCCAGCGGTCATCTCTGAATCGCATTACATGGCCGGCCCACCTGATTTTTGATGCCTTGGCAAATGAGACAGCATCCCTGATTTTTGACCATCGACCGAGGTCAGAACTCCGGATTCCTTCTCTCAATTGAGTGAGACACGATGTTCCCAGCATAGTTCTTTCGATTCCTCTTCGGGATACCCTAATAGCATTCTCATCCTGTTTGCGTAAGGCCCAGGTCTCTGAGGCATATGTTAGTGCAGGAAGAATGGTGGAATCGAAAAGATGTGCCTGGAGTTGGAGGTTCTTTGTTCTCTTAGCCACCTCTTCGATGCTCTTGAAGGCATTCCACGCTGCTCTCTTCCTCCTGTGCAGTTCTGCCACCAAGTCGTTCTTCATGTTGATTTCTCTACCCAGGTACACATAGCTGCTGCATTCGGAGATGTTTGTTCCATTGAGAGCAAATGGAGCTTCAGGGACCAGTTTGTTTTTCATGAACATTGTCTTGTTGAGATTCAGCTGCAATCCGACCTTTCAAAGTCGGTCAGCATATATGTATACATATATACATATATATCACTGTATTACTGTCACCATCATCCCATTTCTCCTTGATTTGCTCGAGCGGGCATCAGTAACATCTCCATCATGAGATTTGTTGTTACTGTTTTTTTGCATATAGAATATGGCACAGGTAGCTTGCCAGGTTCTGCTGTGAGGGTGAGATACTCTGTAGCTTGCCGGGCTCTCCGAGAGGAACAAAGGAATCGAACCCAGGTCGACCATGTGCAAGGCAAATGCCCTACCCGCTGTGCTATCGCTCCAGCCAGATAGATAGATAGATAAAGAGAAAAAATATTTGCCACCCATTTTTTAACTAATAAGAAATTCAGCTAGGAAATGGATTCAACCATTTTACTGATGCTGAGCTCAGAACCGCCTCCTAATTCCAATAACCAGACCCCACAAAGAGAAGCAAATAAGATCTTTCGGCACAGGGGTCTCATGCCTATTTCTTCCCAGAAGAAAATAATTGAACATGCATTTTATGGATCACACCACCCGAGGTACCCTCTAGTGACCGACTCAGTAATTCCCCATCTAGCTGAACCCCAGGACTGCTTTGGGATTTTTGCATACTAAGACCTCTCCCAAGTCTCTGGCAGCATGTGGGGCCTGGAGCGCAGGTGTGACTTATTTACCAGGGCCCACCTGGGGGCAGGGGCGGTGAGCACAGTCACTGGTGTTCGGGTCTCTGTTCTTCCTCCTATAATGGGTCTGAAACTGGCAACCTCACCTCTAACCATGTTATAAACCCAGACTCTCCTCCAGCCGGACTCTCTGAGATTTAGGAAACCATCTAGTTGACTCCTCAGCTCACTGGCATTTGGGGCTCCCTTTCTCTCTGTCACCCACATGGTGTCACCTCTGTGAGGTCTGATCAGATCGCCCAGCTCTGGAGGTTCAGGGTGTGGTCCTAGTCGTTTTTCTTCAGTCATCAGTGTTGGAGTGTCCACATAAGTTCTCCAGCACTTCAAATATCATTTTTGCAGTCAGTTACTTTAGCTCAGACATTCTACCTGAATTCAGATTTGTCTGTCCAGGTGCCAACATCATCTGCCTTTCTGACAGGTCTCAGTTATCACCCTCCTGACCTGGATCCTCTGGTGTCATTGCCTTAGTGAGCTTCTTCCAGAATCTTGGGCCCAGTGAAAGCACCCATACTTCCACTTGCACATCCTGACATTTGGGGTTTCCCCCAACTCCTGTCTCCTAGCCCAGATTCCATACATTAGGAAATGCTGTAAAGTCCAACTTCAAATGCCTGCAGAATCCAGTCGCTTCCATTATATCACCTGTTCACACTTAACATCTTTACCCTGGAATCTGAACCAGTTCCCCAGTTCCCTGCAGCTCACTGTCCTCTCTCCTGTCCATCTGCACAGCAGCCAGACTGATGACCCAAAGACAATCACACCAAACTAAACTTTCATTCAAACCTGCCTGTAACTGCCCCTCTTAGATAGAAGTCAAATATTACAGACTCATGGCAGCCTCGTGACCTGGGACACCAGGACCTCACCTCAGTGACTCAGTGCCTGCTCAAGCCATACTGCTGCCTACTCTTCCCTGACACAGATTCGTACCAGTGTAAATGCACAGTGGTGCATTTACACTGACATGTCCTGCCACCAGACACCCACACAGACAGTCCCTCACATCCTCCCATATTTCCTCAAAGGTCACCTTCCTATGAAGCCACACTGACCGGGCAAGGAAAACAGTTACTGTCCCTGTCCCCACACACTTATAAGTGGGTTCTATTCCCCCCAGAGATTACCAGTTTCAAACCAGAACACTTGCCTTGGTTATTATATTTTCAGTGTAAGTCTGTCCCCTCATACTAAATCTCAAAGGCTGGTTAGTTTTGCTTGATTTTTGTTCTCTGTTGTTTGATAGACCCCAAAATATCATGTCTGTATCTGGCACAGTGGGTAGAGGATCAGTGTAGACCATGATAGAGACACTGTTTTATTCATGCAACTCAACCGACTTGCTGTGCTGGGGCAGCTACAATGTCTACTCCAAGTGACATCGATGTCACCCCCACTTTTCTCACAAGCTCTTTTCATCCTCACTTTACTTCCTTTCCACACTGGCACCCACAGCACACAGCACTTTCTCTCTTAGGAGAACAGTATCTTGGGTTTCCATATCCCATTTTCTAACCCCTAAGTTCAGAGGTAACTGAAAGTAGTTTATAAATGCATGAACTCAGATCACAGACAGCGCTGAGATTCCTAGAGCTTCAGGGTTGGTGGGTGGGAGGGCTGAATTCCAACATGGCAAGTCTGAGCGCCCGCGGCTCCATCCTCCGACTCGCGGAGTCGCTGTCGAAGCGCACGAACTGCGTGTCGTCCACGTAGCCGACGGTGATGAAGCGGGGCTCCCTGCCGGCCGGGACATGGCGGTGCGGAAATACCGCAGGGAGTGGGGGCCTGGGGGAGGGAGAGGGTGAGACCCGGCCCGCCCGGCCGCCCCGCGTACCTCACCAGGGTCCAGTGTGATGGGGTGGAGGATAGGAGGAGAGGGATATCGGAAAGGGGGTAGGGACCGCAGGAGGAGTTGAAGGTTGTGGGGATCAAGGAGGAACAACAGGGGCAGGGTCCTTCACATCAATGCCTGGTAGTCCCAACACCCACAGTCCTACCCCTTCCCCCTCCCCCCCAACGAACTTTAATCCTGGCCCCCCCACCCCCGCACTCACCTGCCTGGGTCTGGGTCAGAGCCAGGGCTCCCCAGAGCAGCAGCAGGAGGGGTCCTGGATCCCACATAGTCAGAGGTATCCAGCCACTGGAAGTGTCAGTACTGGGGACGCGTCAGGAGTACCCGGGCAGAAGGCGCTGTTACAGAGGTAGGAGTGAAACTCTGGGGAGACCGGACTTGCCCAGGACTGATCTCTTGCCCCCAACACCACCCTGGAGACACTGGGAGTCACACCTGGGAACTGGGACTTTGCCCTCTCACCTGCTTGCTTATCTGATCTTTGTCACACTGTCTGTCCATGTCCAGGGCTGAGGCTGACTCAACGATTTTCCATGGTTTTCATTTCAGTATCTCGCTATAATCTTACAAGTTCCTGAGGACCTCAGAGATGCTTCTGTGCATTCAGGTTATGCCTGTCAGTGTTTGTAGTGAGACTAATCTGAGTTAAAGCCCCTTATTGTTGGTTGTGATGATCCTGTTTTGTCTTTGGCTCTTGGCCACACCAGTCAGTGCTCAGGAGTAACTCCTGGCTCTGTACTCAGGGATCACTTCTGGCAGTGGGACCATATGTGGTGCTGGGATCAAACTGGCATTGGCCACATGCAAGACAAGTGCCTTACCTTTATAATAGCTCCCCTGCAGACTTAAAGCCTGAAAATGACTTCAACTGGAATTATATCAACAATAAATTCATGCTAACAGAAAGTCTTTTGTGAGGGGCAAGGGGCCACACCCAGTGATGCTCACTGTACTCAGGAATTACTCCTGACTTCCTGCTCAGGGGAACACATGGCATGCAGACAATAGAACCCATTTCTGGCCAGAGGCAAGGCAAGCACCTTACCTGCTATACTATCTCACCAGCCCCTAGAAAGTCTTTTGAAGAGAAAACATATTAGAGTTTTGCTAGGGACCATGAACAGTAAGAAAGAGACAGAAATGGGAGCAAAAAGCATGTGGTGAGGGGTTCACAGCCTGTGGACTGAGCCCTGACTGTTTCCATGAATCACATTTATTACTTAGAAATCATAATCATCAGAACAACATTCTTTGGGCAAATACCTAACCACCTTAATCTATGCAAGACAGACTTTTACACATGCAAGGGCCTTGGTTCATGGGGGAAAATCTCTTTGTAATGGGCTTTCTCAAGGGAGATACTTTCAGGAGAGGAAGCAGAGATAGAGCAGATACAGGAATCCTCCTCCCCTACTGGGGCAACAAACCACCTCTAGCACCAACATTCTGGGTGTAAAGGTCCCATAAAGGACCTATTTCTTCCATCTGCTTTATTCATGTATATAGTCCCCAGAAGAGTTTTTTTATTTTTCAGCATAGAAATGGCCCAGTTCTTTGAGTAATCTTGAAAAGAATGCCAAGCTGCTAATTTTTTCACATAGATCAGTCGGGGCTGAGCTCTGAGCCTTCCTCAGAATGGGGTTGGGCAGATTCCCCAGACAACCCAGCCCTCCCCGACCCAGGGGCCACCAGCTCCCACCCACACCCCAAATTATCAGGCATACCAATAAACCAGCTCCTCTACTGAACTTCATCAAGCTGCCAAGATGAAAAGATTTGCCTAAAAACACAGGGAGTGGAAGGAAAGTTTCTAGGTTTGGCATCATGGGCTGGAGAAAGAGGTTCTGGGACCATGATGAAACTTCAGACACAGCACAAGGCCCCAGGGTTTCCCTTCCTCAACTCCTCTCAGGACTGCTCTGAAGGCACCTTCATCCCATGGGTGTCCTCCTCCAGGTCAGCCTCTCAGTCTGAGTCAGACCACAGCCCCGCCACTGCTAGGTAGGAGCCAGCAGTGCAGCGGTGCCCCTGTGTGGCCATAGAGCTGAAAGACAACTCAGTTTTAATGGCGCTTCCTCAGCAGGAGAATCTCCGGGCTCTCAGCAACAGGACAGGCTGTGCTCACTAGGGGGAGCCCTACGGGGTGAGATCCTGTGAATAGTTTCCCTAAACACATATTCACAATATGTGTTTATGTGTTCCCTAAACACATAAACACATATTCACACCTCTTCATTTATAATCATGAACACTGGCTTCAAAGTGATTGAACAGTCCAAAAATAGAGAGGGGAAAAAGCAAAGTGCTTGCCACAGAGACAGAGGGTCGCCGGGGTGGGGTTAGCGGAAGGGATACTGGGAACATAGGTGCTGGAAAATGTGCACTGGTGGAAGATGGGTGTTCATCATTGAATGACTGAAACTCAATCATGAAAGCTTTGTTACTGTATCTCACAGTAATTCAATTAAAAAGTTGTTTTTTTCTTTTTGGGTCACACCTGGCGATGCACAGGGGTTACTCCTGGCTCATGCACTCAGGAATCACCCCTGGCGGTGCTCAGGGGACCATATGGGATGCTGGGATTCGAACCCGGGTCAGCCGCGTGCAAGGCAAACGCCCTACCCGCTGTGCTATCGCTCCAGCCCCAGTTGTTTTTTTTTTAAAAAAAGAGTGATTCTTGGACTCTTAGCTCAACCAGACCTGGGAGCGGAGATCCTCTGCCTGTTTTCCTCAGTCTCCAGTGGCCCTGGGTTCACACCCTCAAGCCACCTCCTGCTGGTGCCAGATCACAAGGCTACTTCTCCCGGAAGGGAACATAACATGAGGAAGGGAACATAACATGAGGCCCCCATATCCCTGCCACCAGACTCTATGGCAGGCTGTTTCACTTGGAGCACCCCAGAGTGGGGCGGTGATAGCCCTCCCTGGCTCAAGGGACCTAGCCCTGGGAGCCAATAACCTTCACAACCCAACTGCCTCCACGCTCAAGGCCACTCCTCACATGAACAAATTCCTAGACACATCATAAGATACTCCCTACCCATTCTAATAATTACCCACACCATATTTGGTGGGGTTCAGACAGTAGTTAACAAATCATAGAGGGAAATATATATACGTGCGTATGTACATATTTTCAGATATATATACCAAAGATCACATCACCAGAACTTTAACAACACATTAGTGTTATTTATTCTATAGAATATCTTAATGGCTCCTGCCAAAATAGAACAATCTTCACACTGTTTCCTAGATGAACACTTTTTTGTAAGCATGTTCAGCAGTTCTTCATGACAGATAATACAAAATATATTTTTTGGTTGTGTTTTGGGACAGGGATTGGGGCTTGTGATGGAAATATCCCGAATTTAGTGGTGGGAAGGTGTAATGGTGGTGGGGTTGGTGTTTGAATATTAAATGTAATTGATGAACAACGGGATGACAATGATACAGTGATTTTCAATTCTCACCTTTAAATGTAAGTTTATAATAAATAACTAAATAAATACTCTTTAAAGAAAGGCCTGTTCCCAAAGAAGGGGAATCATCAGAGACAGCGAACTGATTCCTACATGCTCATGTTATATCATCTCTGTGGGGACAGCAAGCCCAGTCTAGGATCTTAATTGTAATTTAGGTCTTATTTTCAAAATTTTCAGAGGTTAATTTTTTCTTTTAAAGTTTTATTTTCTTTTGTTTTTTTGCCACACCTGATGGTGCTCAGAGCTTACTCCTGTCTCTGTATTCAGGAATCACTCCAGGTGGCCTTAGAGGATCAAATGAGGTCCTGAGAATCAAATCCAGGTCAGCCACATACAAGGCAAAGGTCTTATCCACAGTAGTATCACTCCAGCTCCAAATGATGCTATGTAGTCTATTTCATGCTAATTTAAAAAAAATCTGTAATAATATATGAACATACATAACTAATTAGATATATCTTGTTGTTAAAAACATATTGAGACAGGAAGTAGAAAATGAACAAAGACTGCTCTTGGTGAAGATTCGGGAGCCTCTCCTCCGGTGTCAGAAAATGTCAGATGAGCAGAGTTGTTGTGAGAGGGGGTTTCAGATCACTGCCCCCTGAGATAGAGCGTGGAGACTTAGATTTGGAGGGGAGAGGCTTCAAAAGCCATTGTCTGGGAACCCAAGGAGATGTGCACAACGGAGGAGACTGAGTGATGGTGAGTGAAGGAGCCCCCGCCTGCTCTGGGTTCTCTTAAGACACTGGGTTTGCCCAACCAGTCCCAGTGCTGAACAGGGACCCTCCAAAGCATTGTGCAGCTCACACCCGGCAGAGGCAGAGCACTGACCACCCCATGCAAATCTCTGTCCTAGTTGACATTGTCAATGACTTCCTGCTGTTCTCCCCCTGGAGGAAAGTTATTCCATGGGACACTTAACAGAATGCAGACCCTAAGGAGTTTATCAGTGTTGTTTGAACCAGTGCACTTGATTCATTCACTCAGTGAACATTTTTCCTACCACCATGGGCTTGGATAAAAAGAGCATCTTTATGTCAAATTCAAGTCTGCTTCTGTATGACTTTCTAAGTGCTCAACCTTTCTACTTGTGCATGGATCTCAGGAGTATAAATTCTTTCTCAAATCTTCACACAAAGGCAGAATCTAGAACTAATTATATTGGTAGCCCCAAGAACAAAAATTCCATTATTGTCTACACTAACCAGTTCATCTCAAGCAGGAATTCTGTCTTAATTCTATTGCAGCCTCACTTTCATTTCCACTTCTTGAGCCACAGAGAGAATCAATTTAATCAATAAAGATCATCGAACTTAACTGGCAAGTTGGAATAGCTCTTTCCTAGCTTGATAGTCTCACCTCACCACTTGAAACAAGGTCAGAAGACATGACAGAGGGGTGTTGGAACATTGTGTGACTGAAACCAAATCACGATCAACTTTGTAAATGTATCTCATGGGTATTCAATTAAAAAACCCAGAATCTCACCGTAACCCTCAGAACATGATAGAAGAAACATAATGAAGAAGCTAGAAACCAACCAAACTTAATGAGTGAAGATAATAGTCTGCAAGGTTCACACAGTACAAGCTCTATAACCTTCCAGACATAATTTCAGAGTGTCCATGATGAGGATGTTTAGTGAGTTAAAGGGAAGGATTGAATCGTCTTCCAGTAAAGAACAAGAAAACATGAAAGGACAAAAAGGAAACAGCGATCAGAAGTGGCAGACTGATGAGACTGATAGCATGAGAGAGAGAGAGAGACAGAGAGAGAGAGAGAGAGCGCAAGTCTGCACAGGTTGTTAGACCAGGAATGGGGTCACACCAACAATTAGTAAATGTCTGGTAGCCCCTGATGCTGCATATGGCCCAATGTGAATCTCTGCTCCATTTCTGAAGAGCCGCCCCTTTCTGGATGGCTCCACCCCTGAAGGCCCACATGGACCTAAGGAGATCCTGGCACCCTGACAGCTCTGCTGTCTGGGATCCCTAATAACTCCAGCGGTTTTCAGCAGCATCGCAACCAGCTGTGTGTGAGCACCACAGCAATAAGGATGTGTGAGCACCATGACCAGGAGCTGTGGCTTCTGGTGGACATGTGGGTAAGCACCACAGTGACTCCAGTGACACCACAAGCATAATTTGTGCCTCAAATGGGAGTGTGCCCCTACCCCCAGCAAGCATCTTGGGAAAGTCCCACCAACCTCGAGGTAAGCATCACAGCTGGAAACGTGCACGCACCAGTCAGGCATGTGCACAGCCTCCAGCCATCACAGCATCACTGACAACAACAATAAAAAGGAGAGGAAATAAACTTAATAAAAAATAACTTAAAAATAACTTAATAAAAATAACTAAAGCATGCAGTTCAGAAACACAGGTCATGCAGTGTTAACTATAGAAATAATAATGTACAAGTACTTATCCCAGGTATTTATCTTCTGGACGGAGGGCAGGACACACCACACCTGGCAGTGCTCAGGGATTATTTCTGATTCTACACTCATCACTCCTTTTAGGATTGGGGGATCACGTGGGATGGCAGGGATCGAGCCTGGATCAGCGTCATGCAAGACAAGTGCCCTAGTCACTGTACTCTATCTCCAGACTTAATACTTCTAAGTGGAAGTTTATTTCTTTTGATCACTTTCCTCTAATTCCTCTAATTCCTTCTCCCCTGCTCTTTGCGTTTCATACCAGAACTCTGATCTCTGGTCTTGTTCCAAGACAAAACTTTCTGAATTGCAGAAAGCAAAGTCTCATCTTTGCAATCTCTTCAAGATAAATCCTTTGAGGTCCCTGAGAGATAGTCCAGCAGGTAGGGCATTTGCCTCAATGCTGCTGACCAGTATTTGATTCCCACCACCACATATCATCCTCTGAACTCACCAGGAGTGATTTCCTGAGTGCAGAGCCAAGAGGAAGCCCTGAGCACTTTCGGGTGTGACCCAAAAACAATACAAACAAGCAAACAGATAAACAACCTTACATGCAATGTATTTTCTGAGTCATAAAAAATAAGTAATGAGATAATGTGGGATTCAGACAATTCAACAATCCAAAATTTTCCAACCATCATTCTATCTATCCATCCATCCATCCATCCATTCATCCATCCACCCATCCATCCATCCATCTCCCTATCTCCATATATTTATATTGACAGTGCTGGGTTCTTAACCCTGGGTCTCACACACACAAGGAAAGCACTTAAAAAACTGACTTCCAAGACTGAAGAATCAACAGAAATGGGGGTAAAAGCAAAAAGGAACTTTTCTGGAAGAAATCTAGGAACTGTCTTAGTCAGGTAAAGCATCATGTCACTAGTAATCAGACAAGTTGATGTTGTGGGCACTTGATAGGCTGAATGGACATGACCCTTCACCTCCTTGATCTTCTCCCCCAAATCCTAGTCACAATGAAGCACTAAAACTGAGGGACCGTCTACAGTATATCTAAGCAAAACCTCTCAAAATTTCAGTGTCATTAAAACAAGGGGAGTCTGGGAAACTGTCATAGGGAAATGCTATGGGGATTAACGTAGATCTTCGATGGGTTGCTTAAACACTGAAAGGACAGCAAGAAAATCTAATAAAATCAAACAGAGTATGAAGTTTAGTAAAAACATCAAATTTTCTTTCTTGAGCATAAAAATGTTTGCCATAATATCAGATGTCAGGTCAGCCAAGCCCAGGTCCCACAGCTGTCACCATGGAAGCTCATCTACTGGTCTTGTTCCAGAGACTCATAAATGAATCTCGAAAGAGATTGATGAGCTGCAAAAATTACCCATTTCCATTCTGGCTGAGACCTCTAGGGTGCTGTCAGATTGGGGGTAGGCCAGCTGCTGCAAAACAAAGCCCTGGGAGATGTTCCCACACCCTGAAGCTGCAGCCCAGTTAAAAATTTAACTCATCTGGACTGCCCAGTTAAAAATTCTGGATTTCCTTCATTGACTTCTCCAAACTCTAAAACACTGACATTCCAGTAGTAGCACACCAAATTTCTTGGGATGTAATATAGAAGTCTACCAATGCCTACTAACAGAAACATTAACACAGGTTTAACTAGCAACAACAGCTTAGGAATCTCTCAGACAAGGACTTAGTGTCTCTGTGGTGAGATTCAAAATTTTTCACTAATCTTTTTCTAAAGAAATATTTTTTGATTATATTTTTGAGCAGAGAGTCTCTTGCCCGCACGCCTGGCTGTCTTTCCCGGAACTTCTCGGAGGGGATGGGCTCCAGCTTCCTTCCCCACCCCGAGCAGAGGGCCCTCGGCCGAAGACCTCCGGAACCTAGCCACTGCCATGTTCAAGGCCCCTCTCCATACGTCCCGACAAGCCTCACGCATGAAGGTACTGGCAGAGGAATCCACGTGTGTGTAATCCCATCAATGGCCAACATCCAGAGACTTAAAAGCAAGTTCCCAGAAGCAAGCTACTGAGAATTTCCTGCCCACATGGGAGAGCCTCACAAGCTTCCCATGGTGTATTCTTACGCCAAAACCAGTAACAAGCTGGAGCTCATTCCCCTGACCCTGAAAGAGCCTCCAATGCGGCATCGTTGGGAAGGCTGAGTAGAGAGAGGCTTCTAAAATCTCAGGGATAGGACGAATGGAGAGGTTACTGAGACCGCTCGAGTAATTTGATGATCAACGTGATTTCGTGATTCGTGATCTTTTTGAGCATCCTGCACTCTGCTCAGGGCAGTGCAGGTCTCTGTGTCATAAACCATTTATTGTTAACAAGCAGCATAAAATATATTATTGTGGCCCTGCTACGGGGGCAGGCTTGAGGTGTGATTGGGGAAATGGAGACAATGGTGAAGGGGAGGAAGGTGACAGTGGTGATGGGATTGGTGTTGGAATATTGAATGCCTGTAACAAATCATCATGAACAACTTTGTAAATCACTATATATAAATAAACTGTGTGGGGGAGATTAGATGTTTCTATGCAACTATTCAAGTTATTTGTTGTAATCTGCTACAAAATTATGTAGTTTAAGAAAACATCTCCACAAAACACTGGACCAAGGAAATTTAGTTGAAAATTTGTAAGAGTCAGTCCCTAAAAATTTAAGAGCAATCATCTATGCCCTCTGTGTGAGTCCTTAAGGTACCCTGTGGGGGTGAATCCCTGACAGACCCTGGATTCCACAGAAGCCTATGCTGATAAGGGATGGCAAAGGATATGGTGTGGCCCTGTGCTATGCAAAGAGACCGTTTGCTCCTGTGTGAGGCATGGCTGCAACTGTAGTTAGGCTTTATTGATATATGGCTATAAACAAAATCTTATTTTAAACATAAATAAAAATTGAAGTTAATCTTGTAAGATTTTCAATTTTTTAAAATTTTATTTATAAAATTGTTCACATGATTTATTGCATTCAATATTCCAACACCAATCCCACCAACATTACACCTTCACACCACCATATTTCAAACTATTCCACCCTGATCCCTAAAGTCTGTTATTACTTTGCATCGATTGTTATGAATAATCCACTAAAATGATCCAAAAAAAGTTTTACAGGAAAGTGTATAATGATTGTTCTATCATTTTGGAGTCACTAAACCCTTGTATAGAGTATGAGATGACCACAAATTCTAAGTTTTTAAATAGGTTGATATAGCAAGAATTAAATTTTTTTTTTTTTTTTGCTTTTTGGGTCACACCTGGCGATGCACAGGGGTTACTCCTGGCTCTGCACTCAGGAATTTCCCCTGGCCGTGCTCAGGGGACCATATGGGATGCTGGGATTTGAACCTGGGTCGGCCGCGTGCAAGGCAAACGCCCTACCCGCTGTGCTATCTCTCCAGCCCCGCAAGAATTAAATTTTTAACTGGATGGTGACTTTGAGGTCTGGTGGCATCTCCTCGACATGTTGCTCTCTTCCTCTTCTGAGATTTATTTGAGTCTCTGAATCATGGCCGTTAATAAGCTTACATGGAGTTTAAATGGCTCCAGAGTAGGTTTGTGGGCATGACTGCCAGGCTACCAGAGGAACAGGGAGATGTGGAGGGGTCACCCATTTCTGACTCTGAGAGCCTGGAGATTTCAATCACTAGACTCAAATACCTGGGTTGTTTAGTAGATTCACTAGTGGATGAGGCTAGTCTGAGTCTGTGGAGATGGATCATGGGCATGACAGCAATTGAACTCTGGAGGTTTTTGGCTGCCAAGTCTTTTTGGGGGGTGAGAGGGGGACTCACCTGCCCCCCCTCTGGATTGCTTCTTGTTGAGATAGCCTTCCACTGGGTTTGGTAGCATCTCTGCTGCATGTTGCTCTCGTCTACTGTGAGGTTTATTTGTGAGTCTCTGGATCATGGCATTGGATGAATTATAATGTAATTTTTTGGGCTTTTTTTGGCCACACCCAGCGACTTTCAGAGGTTATTCCTGGCTCTGCACTCAGGACTTATTCCTGGTGGTGCTAGGGGAACAAACAGGATACCAGGGATTGAATCCGGTCAGATATCTGCAAAGAAAACTCCCTACCCACTGTGCTATGACTCCAGTCCCAATCTTGCAAGATGTAATTCACACTTTGTAACATAGTTTCAGGGTAAAAAGTGCAGCCTCAGTTTTTGAATCATTTGTCAAATGGTTAGTCCCATCAACCTCCCTGGGCCTTTCGCCATGACATAAACTTCTGTCCTTCCATCCTCTTTTATGAGGAACTTGGGCATAGGAACATAATATTAGTTGAAACTGGGTGATGTGTATGTGACTCTATGCCACCTTCGTAAAAGGTTTAGTAACTAGCAGTACTTGATGTAAAAGAGATCATTTAATAAATAGCCCTTGCTGCACCTGAGATGGAGTGGGTGTCCCAGCTCCTCCTCCTCCTTCTTCTTCCTCCTCCTCCTCCTTCTCCTTCTCCTCCTTCTCCTTCTCCTTCTCCTTCTCCTTCTCCTTCTCCTTCTCCTTCTCCTCCTCCTCCTCCTCCTTCTTCTTCTCCTTCTTCTTCTTCTTCTTCTTCTTCTTCTTCTTCTTCTTCTTCTTCTTCTTCTTCTTCTTCTTCTTCTTCTTCTTCTTCTTCCTCCTTCCTCCTCCTCCTCCTCCTCCTCCTCCTCCTCCTCCTCCTTCTTCTTCTTCTTCTTCTTCTTCTTCTTCTTCTTCTTCTTCCTCTTCTTCTTCTTCTTCTTCTTCTTCTTCTTCTTCTTCTTCTTCTTCTTCTTCTTCTTCTTCTTCTTCTTTAAAATTTTATTGAATCACCGTGAGATAGTTACAAGCTTTCATGTTTGGGTTACAATCACACAATGATTAAACACCCTACCAGTGCACATTCCCCACCATCAATATCCCTGTTACACACCCCCTTTCCCACCCTCCCCTTGCCTCTATGGCAGACAATATTCCCCATACTCTCTCTCTATTTTGGGGCAGTATGGCTTGCAACACAGACACAGAGAGGTCATCATGTTTGTTCCATTATCTACTTTTGGCACAAATCTCCCATCCCAGCTGATTCCTCCAGCCATCATTTTCTTAGTGATCCCTTCTCTATTCCATCTGCCTTCTCCCCTCCACTCATGAAGCAGGCTTCCAGCTATGGGACAATCCTCCTGGCCCTTGAATCTACTGTGAAATGAGTCGGAAAGAGAGGGACAGACATAGAAGGACTGCACTCATTTGTGGAGTACAGAATAATATCACATGAGGCATTTGTCCCTTCTTTCTTTCTTGTCTCCCCCCGCCTTGGGGTCCTGGCTGTCATGCCCACAAACTGCCTCCAGGCCATATTTAAGTGAATCATAGACCTTGATCCAGAGACTTACAAATGAATCTCAAAATGGGTTAGCTTCCTACAGAGATGTCTCCGGACCCCAATCATTTACAATTTTAGAATTCCAGTAGCTCTCATGATATTCATAATAAGCTATAGAAAATAAATTATCTAGCATCTGCCTGTGGCGGGCAGTCTTAAACAGTGGTGGGAAAATTCGAAATAATGGTGGTGGGATTGGTGTTGAAATATTGAATGTCATCAATTAATGTGAACAACCTTATGAAAATAAAATTTAAAAATAAAAAATAGCTCTTACTGTCAAAGGCTGTGCAACTGGAGAAATGAACAGAACTGAGCTAATTGCTTAGAGGTAGAGTTTGGGGGAAGGGCATGGGAGGGGAGGGAAGGGACTTTGGGACACTGGTGGAGGGAATCAAGCACTCTGGTGATGACTGGGTGTTTCAACAATGCATGCATGAAATGATTATTAAAAGTACTGTAATGACAGTATCTCATTAAGTGGGGAGGGTAAGGAGTTATTTAGGAACTAAGTAGGAAAAATGCTCATGGGGAAGATGGCTCAAATAGCTGAAATCCTTTGCATATTCAAGCCCCCAAGGTCTAATCCCCAGGATTGCATGCTCGTCAGAGCAGCACTGGGTGTGCCCACCATCCCCCACGCCCACCCTTACCAAAATATGAATTTGAGCTGGGCTGGGTTGTGGTTCAGCAGTAGAGTCCTGGCCTTGTATGTAGGAGGTCCTGTGACACAGGGCTAATCACATTGCATGCACCCTCAAATCAAAAGTACAACAAAACAAAACAAACCCAGTGTAGAACAAACAAAAATAGCCCTCAGGTGTATGTGTGCAAAGAGGAGATTATTATCTATGGTTTGCAAGGCTGAGATGATGCACTTGAAACAAGTATAATTTATTAAGTTCAGAGACCAGGACTAAAAAATACTTGAGTATCTGAATAACCCTTAGAAAAAGGAATAGCTTTAATTTTAAGGTTTTTCAGGGGTTGCCATCAAGCAGCATGAAAGTGGGGTTCTAGAAGTAAAGAATGTAAATGTCAGTCAGGGAAGGTGAGCTGATCCAGGTTCCAGAACTCCTAACAAAGCATCTTCACCCCTTTGTTGCCCAGTCTCCAAGTTAACCAGCACTGAGACCCCTCAGTGTTCCTGGGCTGCTCGGAAGGGCGCCCACATGTGGCCGCAGGGATGATCACAAGAGCCCTTCTCTGTCCTGGTGGCTCAGTCAGGGAGTCCCTGAGTCTCTCTGGGTTCCCAGCGGCAGGACAGGGTATTGCACACCAGGGGGCGCTCCTGTCAGATGAAGGGTCTGAGGATGTTTCCTCCCCACCCGGTGACCCCTGCACTCTGCTCAGGGCAGAGCAGGTCTCTGTGTCATAAGGGTTCTGAGTTGGCAACCCCTAGTGTCAGGTCTTCTCAGATACCTGTTCCTGCTGCTCCTTACAGGAATGACGGATTTGGGAGTACCTCCTCCTGGGAGCCAACCAGAATTCTTCAGCTCTAGTATGAGGGGACTGGCCAGTGAGATGGGTAGGGGTGACTCCTGGAGAAGTGAGGGGAGGATGGAAAGAGGGACATCATGGGTTCCAAAGCGAGTGCAGGGGCTGGAGGGACAGGGAAGGGTCAGTTTAGTGGGTGTCTGGTGGGTTGACTGTGGGGGGCACAAGGACTCTGGGTGGGGAGCTGGAGAGTCTGTGTATTACCTGGTGAGCAACCACAGAGATGTTGTATCTGATTGATCAGAACAGTCTAAGTCATAGGTGATTTCTCTAGTTGCAGGGATCATGCAACACATATGCATGGAAGGAGAAAGGATATGGTGGGGGGAGGGGTCGGCCAGGGGTCAGTGCTCCTTCCAGATCCAGAATCTTCCCCTCAATTCCCCAGCACTGGGGTATCAGGGACATGCACAGAACCAAGTGGGGGAAAGAATAAGGCCTGTGTGCCCTGCAGTGTCCAGCTCTGGTCCCTGATTCTGGGGTGAACAGTAAGACTTTGCAGGGGGATCTGAGTTCAACTCCTGTCACAGCTCTGGGCACCTTGAGGGCATTGTTAGAATTTTTTTAATTATAATTTGAGTATATCACATAAAGTTCTTCTAAACCACTGGGGTTTTTTTAGCAAGATTTTTTAAATTGAATTACTGTGAGATAGACCCTTACAAAGTTGTTCATGATTAGGTTTCAGTCATACAGTTTTCCAATAGCCGTCCCTCCACTGGTACACATTTCCCAGCACCAGGCCATGTGTCCATAGTTTCTCTCACATCACTCCCATCCCATCCAAGTCTGCCTCTATGGCAATTTCTCTCTCTCTCTCTCTCTCTCTCTCTCTCTCTCTTTCTCTCTCTCTCCCTCTCTCTCTCCTTAACTGCATTGTGACTTGCAGTACAGATATTGAAAGGTTATCATCTATATCCCTTTGCCTATTTTTAACAATTCTTGTCTAACACAATCATTTCCAACTATTATTGTCATACTGGTCACTTCTCTATCTTACCTGCCCTCTGCTCCACACACATTTGTGGTAGATTCCAACCATTGACTAATCCTCCTAGCCCCTATTTTCCCTGGCCTTGGATATTAGTCTTCTATTCTCTGGTGTTGCGTTGCCTGCCAGCCAGGATTCTTCACTGCTAAGTGTGGCAAGATGGTGCCTTCACTGCTAAGTGTGGCAAGATGGCTCCGGGGAGGAAGTGCTATTATTTCATCTTCAAGTTCCTGCAGAATCCAGTCACTTCTATTATTGTCCCTACTCACACCCCAGTGCCCTCAACATTTCTTTCCTGGAATCTTCACCAGTTCTCAGTTCCCTGCAGTTGACTCTCCCTTCATCTGTCCCTCTGCACAGCAGCCAGACTGATGATCCGAAGACAAGTTGCACCAGGATGAACTTCTATTCAAACCTGCCTGTAGCTGCCCCTCTTAGATACAAGTCAATCCTTCCAGTGTCATCGAGGCCTCATAATGTGAGGGCAGCAGTAGGACCGCATTTCAATGACTGCTCCAGCCACACTGCCACCTCCTCTTCCCTCACAGACTCATGCCTGCCCTGATGCATTTGCACTGAGGGTCCCTGTCTGGCACGTGCCCCCAGACACCCACATAGACCTTCTTTCCTCAAAGGCCACCTTCCCTGTGAGGCCACACTGACCTGGCTAGGAAAACAGCCACTGTTCCTGTGCCACACACTTATGCGATCATGTTCCCCACAGCAGTTACCAATTACTTTTTTTTGTTATTGTTGTTTTTACAAACTTCCAAGCTTTTGTGATTACGTTTCAGTCATACAATGTTTGAGTACCCATCCCTCCACCAGTGCCCACTCTCCACCACCATAGTTCCCAGTATCCCTCCTGCCACTCTGACCCCTTCCCACCCCCTGCCTCTGAAGAAGGCATATTTCCTCTTACTATCTCTCTTCTTTTGAGTGTCATGGTTCGCAATACAGTTACTAGGCAGTCATCATGTTTGGTCCATAGTCGACTTTCAGCTCATATCTACCATCCTGAGCAAGCCCTCCAACCATCATTTTTTATATCCCAGCTATCTTCCCCTCAGCACATGAGACTGGCTTCCAAGCTGTGGAGCGATCCTCCTGGCCCTTACCTCTACTATCCTTAAGTGTTAGTCTACTATTATGTTACTTTATATTCCACAAATGGGTGCAGTCATTCTATGCCTGTCCCTCACTTTCTGACTCATTTCACTTAGCATGATACTCACCATGTCCATATACTTAAATGCAAATTTCATGATTTCATATCTTCTAACAGCTGCATAGTATTCCATTCATTGAGTAGATATACTGAAGTTTCTTTAACCAGTCATCTGTTCTTAGGCACTCATTTTTTTTCCCAGATTATGGCTATTGTAAATAGGGCTACAATAAATATAAAGTGCTGATATATAAATTTAATAAACATAAGTGCAGATGTCATTTCTACTGTACTTTTTTGTGTCTCTGCGATATATTCCCAGAAATGGTATTGCTGGGTAAAATGGGAGCTCAATTTCTAGTTTTTTGAGAAATGTCCATATATTTTTCCTAAAAAGGCTGGACTAGTCGACATTCCCACAAGCAGTAAAGGAGAGTCACTTTCTCCCCATATACACGCCAACACCAGTTGATTTGTTCTTTTGAATGTGTGTCAGCCTATGTGGTGTGAGATGATATCTCATTGTTGTTTTGATTTATATCTCCCTGGTGATTAGTAATAAAGAACATTTTTTAATGTGCCTTTTGGTCATTGGATTTCTTCTTTGAGAAAGTTTCTATTCATTTCATTGCCCTATTTTCTGATGAGATTGGATGTTTTCTTTTTGTAGAGTTCAACCAGTGCCTTGTATATCCTTAATATTAACTCCTTATCAGAAGGGTATTGGGTGAGTATCCTTTCCCATTCTGTAGACTGTCTTTGTATTGTGGTCACTGTTTCTTTTGAGGTGCAGAAGCTTCTTAGTTTAAGGTAGTCCCATTTGTTTATCTCTGTTTTCCACTTGCTTGGCCAGGGATATTTTTTTCCTTGAAGATACCTTTAGCTTCAATGTTGTGGATGGTTTTGCTGATCTTTTCTTCAATGAACCTTATGGACTCTGGTCTGATGTTGAGGTCTTTAATCCATTTTCGTCTGGCTTTTGTGCATGGTGTTAGGTAGAGGTCTGAGCCCATATTTTTTGCATGTAGCTGTCCAGTTTTGCAAGCACTATTTGTTAAAGAGACTTTTCTTGCTCTACTTCACATTTCTTGCTCCCAGAGATGATCATAAGTGTGTCAGTTACCAATTTCTAACCTGAACACCAGCTTTAGTTATTATATTTTCAGTGTAAGTCCATTCCTTCCTACTAAATCTCTAAGGCTAGTAAGTTTTGACTGATTTTCATTCTTTGTGGTTTGCTAGACCAAATAATGTCATCACTATATCTGGCACAGTGGGTAAATTACGGGTAGAAACACTGTTTTACTCATGTAACTTTAATCTACATGCTGTGCCATGGCAGCTTCAATAAAATGTCTCCTACAGGCCATCAATGCCACCTCCAGGAGAAAATGTCACAAGAACTTCTCACTCTCCCTTTACTGGCAGCACACAGCATTTTCTCTTTTCAGAGGAGAGTATCTTGGGTTCAAATATCCCATATTCTTTTTTTTTATATAAAAAAATTAAGTCACAGTCACAGTTGTCCCATTACTCATTGATTTTCTTGAGCAGGCACCAGTAACGTCTCCATTGTGAGACTTGTTACTGTTTTTGGCATATCGAATGTGCCACAGGTAGCTTGCCAGGCTCTGCCGTGAGGACGGGATACTCATGGTAGCTTGCCCCGCTCTCTGAGAGGGACAAAGGAATCGAACCCAAGTCAGGGATACTTTTGGTAGCTTGCCCGGCTCTCTGAGAGGGACAAAGGAATCGAACCCAAGTCAACTGCGTATAAGGGAAAAGCCCTACCTGCTGTGCTATCGCTCCACCCCATTTTTGATTGCATACTTCTGATTATTGTTTGTGAGACATTATGTATTTTAAGAGGGATAATAGAAATATATGCCATAGTTAATTTTAAAAATTAGTGGGGCTATAAAGATAGAACTAAGGATAAGACACTTGTCAACCAATATTCAATCCTAGACACTTCATATGGTCCCCCAAGCACCTCTAAGAGTGATTCCTAAAAAAGAAAACCAAGCCAGTCAGATATGGCCTCAAAACTCCAAAGCACTTTTTTTCTTTTTTGGAAGAAAACTGGGAAGAAACATATTGTGACAGGCTGACAAACCACTGTTGATCTGCAGTTTTAATAATTAAATCTGGAGGGATTTCTGCCCAAAGCCACTGTGTTCCGAGCTTTGTTTCTGAGTCTCTGGGATTATGGCCAATAAACAGTTCAATCAGCAGCCAGAGGGCTAATTAGTGGGCAGCAACTTGGGGTCTTGTGGGGGGGGGAGGAAAGGGCTGGCTCCGCCCCCATCTCATGAGGTCCCACGTTCCTCATCACCGGGGGCCCCTCCATGGTTGTCCCTAGGCCTCAGAAAGATGGTGGCGGCAACGGAGCCACCAGGGGAAACAGGCCAAGGCATGAAATCCATTCCCACTTGGGGTGGTCTGGCACTGGAAACCTAATGCGTATTCAGGATGCATTTCTGCCAAAAGCCACATATTTGATATTCAGCAATGCAATGATCAATCACCCATCCTTCCACCAGTGCAAACTTTCCACCACCAATATCCCCATTATCCCCTCCTTTTCCATTTCAGTCCTTACCCTGCTTCTATAGCAGACAATTTTTCAGATACTCTCTCTATAGTTTTGGGCATTATATTTTGTTTGGTAAATATCCCATATTCTAACCCCAAAGTTTGAAGTTACTTTAAAATCCATGAATTCAGATCACAGACAGAGCTAAGATTGCTAGAGCTTCAGGATAAGTGGGTGGCCTCAAGCAGAAATTCAACGGAAATTCATGAAAGATGAGGAACAATATGAGCATCTCCTCTCAGCTGGGTTCAGAAAGTAAATCCTTAATGGCCAGGAAATCTGAGACACAGCCCTAGAACAAGGACAAGAGCTGGATGAGTCTGAACACTCCTCTCTTGATACCACAGAGACTTCTCTGTGCAGGGATCTTACTGGGCCTTAGGGGGTCAGTGACAGGTAAATGCCTCCTGAGGCTCTGAACACTCATCTTTTAAAATTATCATTATTTTAATGAATCACCATGAGATACAGTTACAGACTTACAAACTTTCATGATTGCGTTTCAGTCAATGTTTGAGTACCCATCCCTCCACCAGTGCCCATTCTCCACCACCAATTGAACACTCATCTTTTGATACCACAGAGACTCCTGTGTACAGGGGCTATGCTGGGCCTTAGGTGGGACAGTGAGAGACAAATGCCTCCTGGCTCAGAGATGGGGACACACTCTGAGAGAATGAGCTGTGAATGTGTGTACAAGAGAACAGGCAGCCTCCTGCACAGAAGCAACAAATAAACACCCAGATGGGGCTGAGGAGCAGACCCAGGCCTGAACCTAGACTGACCAGCACAGAAGCCCTCGCTGCTCATAGTCCTGGGACAGGATGAGGCTGGATGTGACCTGAGTCCCTTTGAGCAAGGGCCTGTGGGACGAGGTGCTGAGGGCAAGACAAGGAGCAGGAGAAATCACCCAGACAGATGAGTGACCACATCACAGTCCACAATGACTGAGACAGAAACAGTCTGGGCACAGGTCTGTCCCTGCATATTTCCTCACAGTCTCTCCTGTCCCACCTGTGCTGGATTCAAAACAGAAAACAGATATTCCTCGCGTATTCTGGGAAAGTCTCAGAATTTCCATTTATTACTTGTCAAATTCAGGGATCTCCTCCATTAGCCTTTCAATTCCATAAAATAGGAACTTGAAAAATGCAAGTCAGATGCTTATTTCTATAAGGGAGAAACATTATTCAGGAAAACAAGAACACAGATGGAGACAGCTGAGTCCTGTCTCTGCTGGCACAGCCCAGAGCATTAGGCCAGAATGCAGGTCAGTGTGGCCAGGGCCTGGTGGGCGGGAGTGGGCCAGTCTTCCCCCTCGCAGTATGTGGCAGGACACAGACACACTCAAGTTCCGGGGCAGAAAGAGAATCAGCAGTTCTTGAGTCAAAACATGACAACTTGAAGAAATCGTGCATCCTTCAAGGGTATCGCTGTCTCACACTGGAAGGAAAGCATGAACATACTCAAGTGAGTCACAGAAGTGGTGAAATCCTGAACAAGTTGCCAATGTCCCTCTCAAAGAACTACCAAACCCAGTCCTGCTCCCTTTGTCCAACCCCTCACCTCACGTGTTCATGAGTGATTCATCAGAGCCCTTGCAACTGTCGCTATCTGGAGAGGAACAAACAGGCCAAGGTCAGAGCCCCAGGGGATTAGATTAGAGGAGAAATTAGGGATGTGGGAGCTCCCCATGGGCCACAGTCTTTATCCAGGACTCCAGGGCCCTAGCCCTACCCACACTTACTTGCATCCTGAGTGTACATTCCTCCTTTCTCACCTGCGGGAAGCAAACATCCCAGGGAGGTTGGGGAAAGCACTGGATTCTGAGGTCCTAGGCAATTCTCTAGGCCTAGACCCCAAGAAAACATCAGAACTCTGAAGTTATGAGGGCAGGATCAGGAAACACACAGAAAGGAGATGCTCCTAGACTGACCAGTCTCTCTTGGTGGTCTGTGCTCAGCAGGGACAGTCCCTGTGACCTGGGACCCTGGAAACCGGGTTCATCCCCAGTTTATGGAGGTGAAAGTGTCTTTCATGAGCAAGCCTGAGAGCGGCACACACAGGGGAGTGTGAGCGACAGCACAGGGGCGGGTGGTGCTCCCGCTAATGAGGCAGGAGAGCTAATATAAGGGGGGGAGACCTCCAAAGTGGGTCAAGAAAGCTCAGACCACCTCAATCCTACCTGAGCTCTTCAACGTCAAGATCACAGCTTCCCCAATAGCTCCAGCGCTCAGAGTCCCAAGTAGAATCAGGCCAACAGTGATGCCCACGGTGAGGATGATGGACTCAGAAGGGGGCTCTGGGAAGGAAGGAAGGAAGGAAGGAAGGAAGGAAGGAAGGAAGGAAGGAAGGAAGGAAGGAAGGAAGGAAGGAGAGGGCATGATCCCTGGCATTGGCCCAGACCCTTCATAGTTTTCCAGAAGGGGATCTATTCTGATTCCCCTTCTGGAGAAGAGACTGCCCATCCCCCTCCTCACCCCATCTCAGGGTGACAGGCTCCGGCAGCCCCTGGTGCTGCACACGGCATGTGTATCTCTGCTCCTCTCCAGAAGGCACCACCACAGCCGCCCACTTCTGGAAGTTTCCATCCCCTGAAGGCCTGGTCTCCACCAGCTCTGTGTCCTGGGTCAGGTCCTCCCCATCACGCTGCCAGGTCAGGGTGATCTCAGCAGGGTAGAAGCCCAGGGCCCAGCACCTCAGGGTGACCTCCCGGTCAGAGAAGGGGTGGTGGGTGATGTGGCTTCTGGGGGCTTCTGAGGAGGAAAAATGAGAAAATTCACATTCCGGTCACTTCAATGATGAGAATAAACAGGATAATTGGTTCAGAATAGGAGGCTAACATCCAGACACAAGTCTCCTGGATCAGGAGACTAGAATAAAATCCTATTCCTTTGAAAGTTCTAGACTAGCGTAGAGTAGGAGGTCAAGATCTCTGAGGAGACACTGACTCTGGCCCTCCCTGGGTGGAGGGTGAGTGACTGAGAGAAGCAAGAGTCAGAGCAAAGATCTGGAAAAATTCACAGATGGCTGCCAGGTCCCAGGGAACTCATACTAGTTATGCAAGAGAAGGTCTTCACCTTCCCCAACGACACCAGGGGTCCTTCACAGTCCTGTGGATACAGAGTGGGCCTGAGGGCGAGTGTCTCTGGTACAGAACATGGCAACCAGGGGGTCAATACCTCTCCTGACTGAAGAAGGGGTGTTGTTTTGACACTGAACTCACTGTCTTCTTCCTTGTGGGGAGTCGGCCCTGCCCAGGGAAGGTCAGGGGTCGTCACCATCCCAGTACCCAGTACCTGTGCGCAGCAGCGTGTCTTTCCCGTTCTCCAAGTATCTGAGGAGCCAAAGCTTGCAGGTGTTCTCCAGGTAGTTTCTGAGGTGCTCAGTTGCACCCTCCTGCTCCCACTTGCGCAGGGTTCTCCAAGCCTGCGTGCCCGCCGCCGCCGTCCAGGAGCGCAGGTCCTCGTTCAGGGCGATGTAGTCAGCACCGTCGTAGGAGTATTGCCAGTACCCGCGCAGGAGGCGCCCATCTGACTCCACGTAGCAGCCGTACATCAGCTGGAGGGTGTGAGAGCCTGACCCGCCCGCACAGATTAACCCCAAACCGAAATGGTCAAGGGTCCGAGGCAGGTCCCTCAGCCTCGGGGACGCTCGGACCCGCCTCAGGGAGACCCATCCCATCCCTCGTTGGCTCGTTCCTGCCCTGGCTGCGCTCACCCGCCTCGCTCCGGTTGTAGTAGGAGCGCAGGTTGCTCAGGCTCACTCGGTAATTCTTTGCGGCTTTCTTGGCGTTCCGCGTCTCCCGCTCCCAGTACTCGGGTCCCTCCTGCTCCACCCACGGCGCCCGCGGCTCCGTCCTCGGACTCGCCGAGTCGCTGTCGAAGCGCACGAACTGCGTGTCGTCCACGTAGCCGATGGCGATGAAGCGGGGCTCCCCGCCGGGCCGGGACACAGCGGTGTGGAAATACCGCAGGGAGTGGGGGCCTGGGGGAGGGGAAGAGGTGAGACACGGCCAGATTCGTCGCCCCGCAAACCCCAGGTCCACGGTGTGGGGGATGGGAAGGAGAAAGATAATATGAAGGGCGAGACTTAGGGACGCAGTAGCCACCCTCCTCGCCCGCAACGAACTCCCCTCCGGACCCGCACTCACCCGCCCGGGTCTGAGTCAGGGCCAGGGCCCCCGAAAGCAGCAGAAGGAGGGCTCGCGGCTCCCGCATATCATGGGAACCAGGGAGTCTGACTCCCGCGCGGACGCTGATTGGCTTCTCTAGGCAGCGTCGCCCAATGGGAGTGAGGATTTGTGACGCGTCACTAATATCTGGGCAGGAGGCACTGACACACAGGGAGAAGTGAAACTCTGGGAGACCAGGAATCCCAGCCCTCAGTTCCCGCCCCCCCACACTTCCTTGAGGATAGAGACACTTGGAACCACACCTGGGACTTGGGACTTTGCCCTCTCCCGCTGCTCTTGCAACTGATCTTTGTCATACTGTCTCCTCGTGTCCAGGGCTGAGACTCAATCAGTGATTTCCTATGGTTTTTCATTTCAGCATCTAACTACAGTCTTACAAGTTAGTGAGGACCCCAGAGATGCTTCTGTGCAGGGGGTTATGCCTGTCAGCGTTGGTACCAAGAATCTGAGTAAAAAACATGTTATTGTTGGTTTTGTTTTGGGCTTTTAGACACACCTGGGGGTGCTCAGGAGTTATTCCTGGCTCTGTGCTCATGAGGGATGACTCCCGCCAGGTTCGTGAGACCATACATGGTGCCAGGGATCAAACCTGAGTTGTCCACATGCAATGCAAGCACTTTACCTTCTCTACTATACCTCTTGCAGAATTAAAGAATGAAAATTACTCTAACTGAAATATTAACAACAAATTAATGTTAACAGGAAGTCTTCTTTTGAGGGGAAATAGGTCACACCCAGTGATGTTCACTGGGTCTGAACTCAGGAATTACTCCTGACAGTGCTCAGGGGAACATTTAGGATTTCAGGCTCGTGCAAGGCAAGCACCTTATCTGCTGTACTATCTCTCTAGCCATCAGAAAGTCTTTTTTAAAAAAGAAGATAGGATTTTTTTCAGGGACCAACCCTGGCTAAGGAGCCCTGAAATAGGAGAGATAAAGCATGGTGGCAGGCAGATAATAACCTAGTGGACTGAGAGCCCCAACTCTCCTCCATGACTAATATTTATTGCTTAGAATCTGCAATCATCCTGAGAAGGATTAACCACCTTAATCTATGCAAGATAGACTTTTACACATCCATACGCATCTCTGGGGTCTCACTAACTTAGATCCTGAAATGAAAACCACAGAAAATCACTGATTTAGTGTAAATTCACCAAGTAGTGAGGGTGCTGAGGTGGTGCAAGGATGCATGCTTTCCGTGAGAGCTGTTTCCAATCCTCCCCAGCAAAGAAACAGGGACCTCAGTCTGATGGTGAAAATGGCCCATTTAATGCAGAGTTGCTAGCATACATTTGAAAAGGGGGTTAAGGTAAAGACATAGGTGTGATTGATCATTTACATAGATAAACACTTGGCAGAGGAAATTCTGTTGGGGAGATCAACTCAAGAAGACACTCTGTCTCCCAGGGATATCTACATTGCTTTTATCTTTCCCTCTAGTTATATAAGTTATCAATACTTGCAGTTGTTTGGATAAATACAGTAAGAGACAAAGATCCCAACACTTAGGTCTCTGGGCTGAGAGCAAGCAAGGTTCTTAACACTGGGTTCTCTGGGCTCTGAGAGTAAGCAAGGTTTTTACCGTAAATCCCAGACTAAGTCCTCAGGCAGTTCAGCTAGTCCTTCCACATGGGGGTCCTGCCTGTAAAATTGTCACAGCTTGCATCAAAAAGCATAAATGCATTTATGCTTTCTAGAATGTCCCATTTTGATGCCAGGTAGCTTTGCCACTAGCCCGGGCTCCATCCCAGTCCCATGGTGGGACCTCCCTTTTGAGGTGTTAAAAACTACAGCAACAAAAGTCTGAGTCAAGTAATTATGACCAAGTAATTATGCCCAGGAGCAGATATATTTCAGAGTCAATCAACTCCCAATTATTAGGAGTATAACATTAATGGTCTTTCTGTGTTTAACCAAAGAATATTACTCTATAGTAAAATATAAAAAGGCTATAAGGGAAATAGAAAAACAGGTACAAATGTACAGCACTTCAAATACAAAGCAGTACAAATACAAGTTCAGAATTACCAGAAAGTTTTGGCTTATAAGTAATCATAACTAACTTGGAGAACTGTGACAATGAGAGGTAAAATACAAGGGAAAGGTTAAAGATAAACTTTAACTAAGTTAGGGATGCTAACAAGAGCATGTTAAGCTTCTCTGGGAGGAAGAAAGGGGGCACTTCACTGGTGAAGCCTAAAGCACTTAGGGTCAATATCCAGCACAAAGGAAAGGTTGAAGATAGACTTTAACCAAATTAGGGATGTTAGCAAGGGCATGGTAAGCTTTTCTGGGAGGAGGAAAGGGGCAATTCACCAGTGAAACCTAAAACACTTAGGGTTAATATCTAGCAATTTAGTCTCAGCCTTGGACAGGGTGAGATAGGAGCAGTAGGAGAGGCTGAAGTCCCAAGTCCCAAGGGTCTTAGTTTATGGGGACAAACATCTGCACTGAACTTTCTCAAAGGGAGATTCTTTCAAAAGAGGAAGCAGAGACAAAACAGATATAGGTACCCTGCTTCCCCTAGAGCAGTGTTCTGCCTCTAGCACCAGCATTCCTGGTTAACAGATATCATGAAGGACCTATCTTGTCCATTTCCTTTATTTATCTAGTCCCTAACCGTTTTTTTTTTCCCTAGTGTAGAAATGGCCCAGTTCTTCAAGTAATCTAGAAACGAATTCCGAGTTGCTAAATCTTCCATGCAGACAAGTCAGGTCTGAGCTCTGGATCCTCTTCAGAATGGGGGGTGAGCAGATTCCCCAAACACCCCAGTCACCCTCCCCTGCCCAGCAGCCCCCCACCCACACCCGAAATTTTCAGGCATGGAAATGACCCAACTCCACAATTGAACTTTACCAAGCTGCCAAGCCACTAAATGGTCTCCCAGCTCCTGGAGTGACTCCTCCAAACTCACAGTACTGACAGCCCAGTCGGAACACAGCAGAATTGGTGGGAAAGTTGCACAGAAGCCCACCAAGCTCAATGGGAAAAAACAATATAACGGAAGGCTCAAGTAGCACCAAGCAGCTCAGTAAATCCTCAGATAGTGACTTTAGTAACACCATGATCATAAGTTGACTTCTATTGGCCAGTTTTCTGATACTTTCTTGTTTTAACAAGCAATATAAAGCAAATTATTTGTTTCCTGCTAAGGGGGCAGACTTGGGGGAGTGGGGATGCCAGTGTGAGCAACCAAAATAATGAACAGTGTCGTCAAGTGTGCTGACACCATGGTTAACATGTGCAACCTCAGAGTGCCAGAGCATGTGTGCAACCTCAGAGAGCCAGCATGCCTATCTCTCCCTTTCTTCCTGTCTACACATTTTTGGGGTGGCTATTTACACCCTTCTGTGCTCGGGGGCTGCACCAGGCTCTGTGCTTGGGGGAATGCTCCCACAGAGGACCTTGCAGTCTGGGAGAGCCTGAACTTGCTGCACACACAGCCTGTGCCCCAGCCCTTTGTACTAAGGTTTGTCACTGGCCCCTGGGCATTGTTCACTCTTGTAAGGTCTCATGATTTTAAGAAGGTGGTTTAAAAGGTTTTTTATTGCGGATTTATTTCTGAACCTTTCCTTCCTTTGTTGTCACTTCTGTTGTTGCCTTTACTGCTGCTCACACAATTGGTGTGAGGTGCTTGCTGGGATCACACACTTGTTTTCAGTGCTCACATACTTTTTAGCTGTGGTCGTTGGGAGATAATATAATTTAGTTATGGAGTTCCTGCACACTAGGTATTGTGTCAGAGACAGAATCCTGGCTTTTTTGTGGGCTGGGATCACACAAGACAGTGTCATCAGGATCACACGAGACATGTTGGGATGGTGGCAGGGGTCAAATACAAACTCAGTGTAGGCTGCCTACATCTGCAGGGCAGGCAGCCTACACTGAGCAACATTCCCAGGCCCCAAATGTCTACACTGAGCAATATCCCAGATATTCAATCTAGCCTCTTCTTCCAGTCAGGAAAGCTAAGCTAGTTCTGTGAGGTCGGGGATAAGGCTCAGTAGTAGAGCATGTGCCTTTTGTGTATGGAGGCAGGGGTCCATCCTGGCAGTGCAAAACAAATAAACAAAGTTTAGTTCAGTGAAAAGATAAGGGTCATTAAAAAAAAGATAATGGTCATAAACAAGAATGGAATATTAGAATTTTGAGTATGAGCTAACAAAGGTTTGCAAATGTCTGAATGTTTAAAGTAATGTTTAAAACTATTCACAAATAAGAGAATTAAAAATATTCTCAAGGGCTGGGCCAGAGGACAGTACAGTGACTAGGGTGCTTATCTTGCCTGGGCTGACCAGGGTCAATCCCTATCTCTACATATGGCTCCATGAGTCCCACCAGGTGTAACCCCTGAAAACAAATGGATGTAACCCTAAAATAAACAAATGAAATTGAATGTTTCACAAAAATTTACAGAACAGCCCTTAGTGTGGGATACAATGTATAGAAATTTCTTCAGAGATACAATGTGGGACAAAGTACAAGGAAAATGTATATGCTTTTAGAGTTCGTTGGGGAATAGAGAGAATTTACTTAATTAACATGAAAGTCACATAAGAACATGTTGAGTAGAATTGTTAGAACCAAAGTGCTGCCATTTTAGTTGTTAGTAGCCATCTTGCTATTCTATATGATTATGTAACTGACAGCTAAACTGGGCATAAACCTGAGTCCACATCTTGGGAAAGGAAACAGAATGAACTAAATTTACAATGCTTGCAGAGTGCCAACCAATCGGTAATCTAATGGTTGGCCAGGCATGAAACGAATAAAGGGGCACCCACAGGTGGCACTAACCAATCAGTTTACAGGTCTGTTAAGGAGAAAGAACAATGTGGTTTTAGGGTACTTAAACTCTTCCCTGAAGTTGGTGGGGGTTGGACCACAACTGTTTCTCTATGGGGTGTGGTCTTGACTGGTCAGTCTGTAATACACACATATACACACACACACATACACATACTTTATCTCTCTCTCTTTCTCTCTTCAGCCATCATCTCTCTCTCAGTCTTTAAAAAATTTTCTCTCTCTCATTTTTTAACACTCTCTTTAATAAAATCTTTTACCTCTTAATGGGTGTCTTGTTTAGAATCACAGACATTTGTGAGTTTGTAAGGGAATGAATAACGGCCTGTGAGTGGAGAAAGAGTGTTTTGGAAAGCCTCTGGAGGTGAGTCTGACAGTCTTTTGGGGCTCATCTGTCAGTTTAATGGTATAAGAATCTGGACGCAATACAGCTTGTAGAAACCAGAACTTTAGGGGGACACCCTACTGTCCACTGTCTTCCCTGGGATGGGGAAAATATAAGTTTCTTGGTTATTCTTTTCCTTTGTACACTTTTGTTTTTTTTTTCATTTCTATTTATTTATTTTATTATTTTTTAAAATTTATTTATTTTTAATTAGAGAATCACCGTGAGGGTACAGTTACAGATTTATACACTTTTGTGCTTATACTTCCCTCATACAAAGTTCGGGAACCCATCCCTTCACCAGTGCCCATTCTCCACCACCCGTAAACCCAGCGTCCCTCCCACCCTCCCCAATCCCATCTCCCCCCCACCCCACCCTGCCACTGTGGCAGGGCATTCCCTTCTGTTCTCTCTCTCTATTTAGCTTCTACGGCCTGCAATAAGGGTGTTGAGTGGCCGCTGTGCTCAGTCTCTAGTCCTCATTCAGCTCGCAACTCCCTTCCCCCACATGGCCTTCGACTACAATATAGTTGGTGATCACTTCTCTGAGTTGCCCTTTCCCCAGAAAGAGAGGCCAGCCTCAAAGCCATGGAGTCAACCTCCTGGTACTTATTTCTACAGTTCTTGGGTGTTAGTCTCCCATTCTGTTATTCTATATACCATAGATGAGCGCAATCTTTCTATGTCTGTCTCTCTCTTTCTGACTCATTTCACTCAGCATGAAACTTTTCATGCCCATCCACTTAACTACAAAATTCTTGACCTCCTTTTTTCTAACAGCTGCATAGTATTCCATTGTATAGTTGTACCACAGTTTCCTCAACCAGTCATCCGTTCTGGGGCATTCGGGTTTTTTCCAGATTCTAGCTATTGTAAACAGTGCTGCGATGAACATACATGTGCAGATGTCATTTTGATTATACTTTTTTGCCTCTCTGGGATATATTCCCAGCAGTGGTATTGCTGGGTCAAATGGGAATTCAATATCTAATTTTTTGAGAATCGTCCAAATTGTTTTCCAGAAGGGCTGAACCAGTCGGCATTCCCACCAGCAGTGAAGAAGGGTCCCTTTCTCCCCACATCCTCTCCAACAGCGGTTGCTTTTGTTCTTTTGGATGTGTGCTAGTCTCTGTGGTGTGAGGTGGTATCTCATGGTTGTTTTGATCTGCATCTCTCTGATGATTAGTGATGTAGAGCACTTTTTCATGTGCCTTTTGGCCATTCGTATTTCTTCCTTGGTAAAATTTCTGTTCATTTCTTCGCCCCATTTTTTGATGGGGTTGGATGTTTTCTTCTTGTAGAGTTCAACCAGTGCTTTATATACCCTTGATATCAACCCCTTATCTGATGGGTATTGTGTAAATATCCTTTCCCATTCTGTGGATAGTCTTTGGATTCTGGTCACTGTATCTTTTGCGGTGCAGAAGCTTTTTAGTTTAATGTAGTCCCATTTGTTGATCTCTGTTTTTACTAGATTGCTTAGTTCCGTGTCACCTTTGAAGATACCTTTATCTTCAATATCGTGGAGGGTTTTGCCGACCTTGTCTTCAATGTACCTTATAGTTTGTGGTCTAATGTTGAGGTCTTTAATCCATTTTGATCTGACTTTTGTGCATGGTGTCAGGTCGAGATCTAAACCCATTTTTTTGCATGTGGTTGTCCAGTTGTGCCAGCACCATTTGTTAAAGAGGCTTTCCTTGCTCCACTTCACATCTCTTGCTCCCTTATCAAAGATTAGATGATCATACATTTGGGGTTGTGTCCCTTGTACACTTTTGAATTGTCTTTTGTGACTGTGAAAACTCACACCTGGGAAGTAAGACCTGACGGTTGGTTCTAGGCCATGGTGATGCCAAGTGCTGACTAGGATGTGGAACAGCAGTCACCCTCCTTCGCTGCTGGCAGGATGTAAATGCTCAAGTCCCAGAGAAAACACCTGCCAGTTTCTTAGAAAGCTACACACAGTCTGACGCACAACCCACTGGTCACTCTCCTGTAATTTTACCCCAAACTCATTAATAATGAATGTTTCAGGGGTGGAGAGATATTACAGCAGGCTTGCCTTACACATAGCAGAGCCTGATTCCATCCCTGGCACCACATATTTTGCCTGGATTACAGGCAAGAGCGATACCTAGGAATAGAATCAGGAGTAAGCCCTGAATACGGCCTGGAGTGGCACGGAAACAAATACCCAGCTCCCAGTGGATGTTTCACAAAAACTGCAAAGCAGATGACAGATGGACTGTACATAATGATTCTTTCTAAGGATACAGTTTGAGAAAGAACAAAGATCATATGGGGAAGTGGGGAGGGAATGGAGAGAAGTGACATAAGTAACCATTGATGCATAGTGAGCTAAAATATGAGCTCTCCAGGAGAGATGCCTGAGCATGAAGGCAAGAGCAAGTCCTGAGCACAGCTGAGTGACCCCAGATCAAAAAGAAAAGAAAAGAAAATGAAATAAACTCATCCCCTGAATGTGGGGAGTGAGGAAGGAGCTTCCCGGGTGGTGCAGGGAGAAGGAAGTGGGACCCAGCCCTCAGGAGGTGAGAGAGTGAACTGACTGGTAAAAGGCCTCTTTTCTAAACTCAGCAGAGGGCTGGACTCTGATGAGCTTAGAGACCCACATAGGTCAGCAGGAGAGGACATGGAACAAGCTAGAGGAAAGTGTGACAAAGTAGCCACCGATGTGAGGGCATAGGGTCTGTTATTAAGGACATACAGACCTTTCTCCCATATCTCAGAATGATGTTACATGTGGATTCCCCACAAGCTATCTCCCCTTTTTCCTGTCTGGTATTTGGGGGCTGAATACCACACCCTACATTCCCCTCAAAATGTCAATGTCATCAAAACAAAGAGTATTTGAGAAACTGCCACAGAGATAAGTGACTGCAACTAATGTGTATCTTATTATTATTTTTTTAATTTAAATTTTATTGAATCACCTTGTGGAGGGTTACATAGTTCTCAGAATTATGTCAGTTATACAATACTCAAACACCCTTCCCTTCACCCGTGTCCATATTCCATCACCAACCACCCCATTATACCTCCCGTCCCCCCCCCCGTCCCCGCCCTTGTACGTGATAAGTTTCACTTCGTTTACGCTTTATCTTGGTTACATTCCATGTTTCAACACATAACTCACTATTGTTGCTAGGGTTCCCCCCAAAAAAGAGAAGACAGTCCCACTGTCAAGGAAGCATTTGATGGCTCTCCATTGCTGAGAATGTAGAGATATTAAGTCCCGCTGTTTGTTACGTAACTTTTCTATTTTTTTCCCCCCTCGTCCTGCGCCACCGAGATCACGCCTGTTTAGTAATCACCACGCTGCCTGACAAAAGGAAAACAAACCAAAAAAGATGGTTATTTCTCGTCATCAGCCGGCGTGGGGCTCTGGCTTAGTTGATAGTCTGGTAGAATGTCTGAAAGCAGTTTCTGGAACCAAAAGTAATACACTGGTATCGGCCCCGGCTCGAGATTCCAACAGCGTCCCGCTGTTCCAAGTACATAATAATTTATTCCCTTGTTTCCCATTCCCACTCCACCAGGTCCGTGTCAGCTTAATGGACATCATACTATGGTTAACGCCACGCCACATTTCTTCCCGAGAAAGAAGGATATTTCTTTTCAGCCGGCGTGGGGATATGGCTTAGTTCAGTCTATAGAGATGGCTACCACTTTGGTAGCCTTCAATATTTCAGCACAAGATTTACTATTCTTGTTAGGATTTCCCACCAAAGTCCGACCCGTTAAAAAGGAACCATTTCATATTGGTGATGATTAAATGACAATAGGTTGTGCGGCCATGGCAGCGGCCTTGCGGCTTTGAATTTCTGTATAAAGTCCAGGGAAAGTACAGCCAGAAATTACACGTCGCTACAAACTTTAACCCTATTATGGTCCCCCCAAAGTCCAACCCATTACAAAGGAACCATTTCATATTGCTGATGATTAGAAGACATTAGGCTGCCGCGGCCGCGCGGTTTTGGGTTTCTATATAAAGCCCAGGGAAAATTCTGCCTAAAGTTCTATCACTACAATCTTTTACCCTTCAACAAAAAACTCAGTACTATTGTTTGGAGTTTCTCCCCACGTTAAGCCCTGCCAAAAAGGAACATTTACACATTGCTGACAATCAAGAGATATTAGGTCGCGCGGCTGCAATAGCAGCCGCGTGGTTTTGGATTTCTATATGAAGTCCAGGGAAAATTCTTTTGGTAATTGCATCACTCGCTGACAGCGCCTGGGCCAGAAGCTCCGAGCACACAGTTTGGAGGCATTTTG
>JASTTN010004779.1:13302-41513 GCA_030324115.1 Sorex maritimensis | reverse complement strand
GTTTGGAGGCATTTTGGGGGCGCCGCTCGTGTCCAAAGTGGTTCAGTTGCCTCCGGGGTCGATCTCGCGCGGGGCCGGAAAGGCACTAATGTGTATCTTATATGGCACCCTAAAACCTTAAAAGGATTGGAGGAAAATGAATAGTATCAAAATATGGAGTTTAGTAAAAGTGCATCATTGTTGCTTCTTTGGCCACAACAATTGTCTGCAATAATGTGAGATGTAACATTAGTGGAAACTGTGAGGGATATATGGGAACTTTGTGCCACCTTTACACATTTTCTGTAAGTCTTACAGTATTTGAAAACACTTTCTAATCATTTAAAAAAATAGCCTGCAGGGGAGATGCCCAAAGTGTTGGAGCACCAGTTATGCATGTCCGGTAACAGGTGTCCAATTCCCAGAACTGCAAGTTGTTCCAAGTACCACTAGGAGTCACTCCCCACCACTTACAACATCATAAATTTGGGAGGGGGATGTGGATGAGAAATAGAGCTCTAAAGTCAACTAGCTCTAGACAAAAGATTCTCTGTTCAATGTTAGGAAGCTTGTAACAGTGGGGTACTGGGGTGGAAGCATGGTTATGACAGAGAAGAGGTCACTATGACAATGATAGTGGGAAATGCTCATTGTGAACAAGAACTGAGTGCTAAAAAAGAGGCAAAGTGATTGTGCATTGCAAACCACAGTACCTAGGGACTGGAGCAATCATAGAACCATAGGGCATTTTTTTTGCATGTGTCTGACCTAGGTTCAATCCATGGTACCCCATAGAGTCCCCCAAGCACCACCAGGAGTAGCTCCTAAGTGTAGAGCAAAGAGTAACCCCTGAGCATCACTGAGTGTGGTCCAACCCTCAACCGAAGCAAACAAACCATGGTGCCTAAAAGATTCAGAGATCAGATGAGATCAGGTGTGTTAAGGCTGGTATATTGCCAAAAGGTGGTGGTGGTAGATGGATGGGATGGGTGTCTAACACTGATGCAGGCTGGGAATGGGGCGGGAGGGAAATTGGGGCCAATGGTGGTGGTGGTGGTGGTGGAGGAGGAGGAGGAGGAGGAGGAGGAAGAGGAGGAGGAGAAGGAGGAGCAGGAGGAGGGGAGGAGGATGAAGAAAAGGAGGAAGAGGAAGAAAATGAGGAAGAAGAGGAGGAGGAAGAAAAGGAAGAAGAGGAGGAAGAGGAAAAGGAAGAAAAAAGAAGGAAATGGAGAAGAAGGAGCAAGAAGCACTAATTTTATGTGAGGTAGTACTGGATTTTGTTCCTGGAACTGCAAATAACAATGAAATTTAAAAAAATTAAAACTATAACCAAATTAATAAAAAAACAAACCAAACAACAATCCAAAAAAAGAACTCAGGGTGTATGTGTGCCAAACAAGAGCTGCCATCTATAGTTTGTCAAGTTAAGGAGATGATGCATTCAAAAGAAGTACTATTTAATAAGTGCCTGGGAATAGGGTGAAATATAATTGACCACTTTACACACGGCCACACAGTTTTCCATTGCACAAATGACAACTTCAAGGTCTTTTTGGAATGGGGGCAGTTGAATTTTCATCCCTCAAAGCTTGTACCGACAGCCTCCACACACAAACTTTTTTCCATTTTCTTATTTTTAAAATTGATTTACAGTGATCTACATATTTGCAAAGTTGTTCATGATTGGATTTCAGTCATATAATATTCCAATACCCGCCTCTTCACCAGTGTACTTTTCCCACCACCAGTGGTTCCAGTTTCTTCCTGACCTCGCACCCAATACCCCTGCCTGCCACTATAGCAGGCACTTTTACTCTCTCCTCTCTGTCTTTCTCTGTGTTTCTGTCTCTGTCTCTCTACTCTCTTCCTCCCTCTTTCTCCTCTCTATACATGCACCACATATATTTATATATTCCACAAATGAATGCAGTCATTCTATGCCTGTCACTCTCCTGATTCATTTCACTCAACATGATACTCTTCATGTCAACCCATTTATAAGCAAATTTCATAACTTGATTCTTTCTAACAACTGTATAGCATTCCACTGGGTAGAAGTACCATAATTTCTTTAGTCATCCGTTCTTGGGCACTAGGGTTGTTTCCAGATTCTGGCTATTAATATCTCTCCTTTTGTGTGTCATAGTTTGTAATACAAATACTAAGAAGTCATCACGTTTGATCCATAGTTTACTTTCAGCATGCATCTCCTATCCCAAGTGAGTCCTCCAACCATCATTTACTTAGTAGTCCCTTCTGTATCCCAGCTTCCTTTTCCTCCAGCATGTGAGACTGGCTTCCAAACTGTGGAGCGATCCTCCTGGTCCTTATGTATACTATCTTTAGTTGTTTGTCTCCCATTCTCTTATTTTATATTCCACAAATAAGTGCAGTCATTCTATCTGTCCCTCTCTTTCTGACTCATTTAACTTAGCATGATATTCTCCATGTCAATACACTTGTATGCAAATTTCATGATTTCATCTCTTCTAATAGCAGCATAGTATTCCATTGTGTAGATATACCAAAGTTTCTTTAACCAGTCATATATTCTCAGGCACTCAGGTTTTTTCCAGATTCTGGCTATTGTAAATAGTGCTGCAATAAACATACAAGTGCAGCTGTCATTTAAACTGTACTTTTTTGTATCTCTTGGATATATTCCCAGGAGTAGCATTACTGAGTCAAATGGGAGCTCAACTTCTAGTTTTCTGAGAAACATCCATACTGTTTTCCAAAAGGCTGGACCAGTCAGCATTCCCACCATCAGTGAAGGAGAGTCCCTTTCTCCCCACATACATGCCTACACCAGTTGCTTTTGTTCTTTTGGATGTGTGCCAGTTTCTGTGGTGTGAGATGATATCTCATTGTTGTTTTGATATATATCTCTGATGATTCGTGATTAAGAGCATTTTTTCCTGTGCTTTTTGGCCATTAGTATTTCTTCTTTGAGAAAATTTCTGTCCATTTCATCACCCCTTCTTCTGATGGCATTGGATATTTTCTTCTTGTAGAGTTCAACCAGTGACATAAATATCCTTGATATTATCCCCTTATCCGAAGGGTATTGGGTAATATCCTTTCCCATTCTGTAGACTGTCTTTGTATTCTGGTCACTGTTTTGTTTTTTTTGTTTGGTTTTGGTTTTTGGGTCACACCTGCTGATGCACAGGGGTTACTCCTGGCTCTGCACTCAGGAATTACTCCTGGTGATGCTCAGGGGACCATATGGGATGCTGGGATTTGAACCTGGGTTGGCCGAGTGCAAGGCAAACGCCCTACCTGCTATGCTATCACTCCAGCCCCCAGTCACTGTTTCTTTTAAGGTGCAGAAGCTTCTTAGTTTAAGATAGTCTCATTTCTTTATCTATGTTTTCACTTGCTTGGTCAGTGGCATTTAGTCCTTGAAGATATCTTTAGCTTCAATGGTATGGAGGGTTTTACCAATCTTTTCTCAATGTACCTTATGAATTCTGGTATGATGTTGAAGTCTTTAATCCATTTTGATGACTTTTGTGTATGGTGATTGGTAGAGGTCTAAGCCCATTTTTTTTGCATGTAGCTGTCCAGTTTTGCCAGCACCATTTGTTGAAGAGGATTTCCTTGCTCCATTTTATATTTCTTGCTCCCTTATCAAAGATTAGATGATTATATATTTGAGGGTGTATCAGTTACCAACTTCTAACCTGAACACCTGCTTTGGTTATCATTTTAATTTTTTTTAGTGTAAGTCTGTCCTTTCCTACTAAATCTTTAATCTAAAATCAGGTTTTGCCTGATTTTCATTCTCTGTGGTTTGCTAGACCCCAAAATATCATTGTTATATTTAGCACAGTGGGTAAATCACCAGTACTCATGTAACCTCAATCTACATACTGTACCATAGCAGCTGCAATACAATGTCTCCTCCCAGACACTAATTCCACCTCCACAAGAAAATCTTGCAAGATCTTCTCACTCTCCCTTTCCTGGAAGCACACAGCATTTTTCTCTCTTCAGAAGGAGGATCTTGGGTTCAAATATCCCATATTCTAACCCCAAAGTTTGAAGGTACTTTATTTTTTTATTTTTTATTTTTTGCTTTTTGGGTCACACCCAGCGATGCTCAGGGGTTACTCCTGGCTTTGCACTCAGGAATTACTCCTGGCAGTGCTTGGGGGACCATATGGGATGCCGGGGATCGAACCCGGGTTGGCTGCATGCAAGGCAAACGCCCTACCCGCTGTGCTATCGCTCCGGTCCCTGAAGGTACTTTAAAATCCATGAACTTAGATCACAGACAGAGGTAAGATTGCTAGAGCTTCAGGGTGAGTGGGTGGCTGCAAGCAGAAACCCAACAGGAATTCATGATTGATGAGAAATTGTAAGACCCCTTCCTCTTAGCTGGGTTCAAAATGCAAATCCTTAATGGCAGGGAAATCTGAGAAGAACAACACAGGACACTGCCCTAGAACAAGGACAAGAGCTGGATGAGTTTGAACAAAATCATCTTTTGATACTACAGGGACTCCTCTGTGAAAGAGTCTTGCTGGGCCTAAGGGTCAGTGACAGACAGATGCCTCCTAAGGCTCAGAGATGGGGACACACACACAGAAATCAAGCTGCGAATGTGTGTAAAAAGAGAATAGGCAGCCTCCTGCACAGAAGCAACAAACAAACACCCAGATGGGGCTGAGAAGCAGACCCAGGCCTGACCAGCACAGAAGCCCTCGCTGCTCACGGTCCTGGGTCAGGATGAGGCTGGATGTTACTTGAGTCCCTGTGAGCAAGGGACTGTGGGACAGTGGGACAAGGTGCTATCGAGGGACCAGGACAAGGCACAGGAGAAATGACCCAGATAGATGAGTAACCACATCAAAGCCCACTCTTATTGGATTGTTTGTTCATTCCCATTCAGCGACAGTTCCCAGGACTCTGGTAAGTCACTCATGAACACTTGAGGTGAGGGGTTGGACAGAGGGTATAGGAGAACAGGCAGCCTCCTTCAGGAGGAGGTAGGTCAGTCCAAAAGCATCTCCTTTCTGAGAAAGAGACAGACTGGGTGCAGGCCTGTCCCCACCCATTTCCTCATAGCCTATCCTGTCCCACCTGTGATGGACTCAAAACAGAAAATACAGATAATCCCCATAAATTCTGCTAAAGTCAGAATTTCCATTTATTCCTTGTCAAATGTCAGGGCTCTCCTTCATTAGCCTTTCAATTCCACAAAATAGGAATTAATTAGAAAAATGCAAGTCAGATGCTTATTTCAATTCAGGAGAAATATTATTTGGGAAAACAAGAAGCTAACACAATGGATTCAGCTGAGTCATGTCCCTGCTGATACAGACCAGATCATCAAGGAAGAAAATTCAAGTCAGTGGAGGGGAGGGCTGGGTGGGCAGGGGTGGATCAGTCTCCCCTCTCACAGATGTTACATGACACAAACAAACTCAGGTTCCAGGGCAGAAAGAGAATCAGCAGTTCTTGAGTCACAGCATGGAAATGTGAGGAAATTGTGCATCCCTAGGCCCCAAGCAGGGCGGCTGTCTCACACTGAAAGGAAAGAATGAACATATTCAAGTGAGTCACAGAAGTGCTGACATCCTGAACAAGCTCATAATGTCCCTCTCAAAGAACCACCAAACTCAATCCTGTATCCTCTGTCCAACTCCGTACCTAAAGTACTCTTGAGAGACTCATCAGAGCCCTAGGAACTGTCACTGTCTGGGGAGGAACAAACAAACCAAGGCCAGAGCCCCAGGGAGTGGGACTAGAAAAGGAATTAGGGGTGCGGGAGCTCCTGTGGGCTCCATCTCTGTCCCCAGGATTCCAGGGCCCCAGCCCTGCCCACACTTAATTGCAGCCTGAGTATACTGTCCTCCTTCCTCACCTGTGGGAAGGAAACATCCCAGGGAAGGTCGGGGAGAGCACTGGGTCCTGAGCCCACAGAGCAGCTCTCTAGGCCCGGACCCCAGGGAAGCCTCAGAACTCCGAAGACTGAGGGCAGGACCAGGAAACATGCAGGAAGGAGACGCTCCTGGACTGACCAGCCTCCTCCTGGCGATCTGTGCTCACAGGGACAGTCCCTGTGACCTGGGACCCTGGGAACCAGGTTCACCCCCTGATTATGGAGGTGAAAGTGTCTTTTGTGAGCAAACCTAAGAGTGGCACACACAGGGGGAGTGTGAGCAACAGCAGAGGGACAGGTGGTGCTCCC
Source organism: Sorex maritimensis (assembly GCA_030324115.1). Taxonomy (NCBI): domain Eukaryota; kingdom Metazoa; phylum Chordata; class Mammalia; order Eulipotyphla; family Soricidae; genus Sorex; species Sorex maritimensis. The sequence continues at coordinate 35,335 of JASTTN010004779.1, read as the reverse complement.
GCTAATGAGGCAGGAGAACTAATAAAAGCGGGGATACCTCCAAAGTGGGTCAAGAAAGCTCAGACCACCTCAATCCTACCTGAACACGTGTAGCAGGCCATCACACATCCTCCCAAAACTGTAACAATCAGAGCCAAGATGATAATCAAGCCAAGATTGATGCACACAATGAAGATGGTGGACTTAGATGCGGGCTCTGGGAAGGAAAGAAGGAGAGGACATGATTCCCGGCATTGTCCCAGACCCTTCACAGTTCTCCAGAAGTGCATTTCTCCTGATTCCCCTTCTGGAGAACAGACTCTGACCATCCCCCTCCTTACCCCATCTCAGGGTGACAGGCTCTGGCAGCCCCTGGTGCTGCACACGGCACGTGTATCTCTGCTCCTCTCCAGAAGGCACCACCACAGCCGCCCACTTCTGGAAGGTTCCATCCCCTGAAGGCCTGGTCTCCACCAGCTCTGTGTCCTGGGTCAGGTCCTCCCCATCACGCTGCCAGGTCAGGGTGATCTCGGCAGGGTAGAAGCCCAGGGCCCAGCACTTCAGGATGACCTCACGGCCAGAGAAAGGGTGGTGGGTTATGTGTCTTCTGGGGGCTTCTGAGGAGGAAGGATGAGAAAATTCACACTTTGGGTCTCTTCAAGGATGAGGATAAATAGGATAATTGGTTTGGAAGAGGAGGCAAACATCCAGACACAAGTCTCCTGACTCAGGAGACTGGGATAAGATCCTATTCTTGGAAAGTTCTAGACTAGAGTGTGGGTAGGAGGTTAGGGTCTCTCAAGAGACATTGACTCTGGTCCTGCCCTGGGTGGAGGGTGAGTGACTGAGAAAAGGAGTCAGAGCTAAGATCTGAGTAAGCTCACAGACGACTGCGAAGTCACATTTGTTATTTCAGAGAGGGTCCCATAACTCCCATGCACACTGGAGTCCTTCAGGGTCCTGTGGACATAGGGTGGGTCTGAGGGAAGAGCGAGTCTCTCTGATACAGAACATGGAAACCAGGTGGGTCCATCTCTCTACTGACTGAAGGGGCGCTGTTCTGACACTGGACTCCACTATCTTCCCCCTTGTGGGGAGTCGCCAGCCCCCACACCAAGGAAGGTCAGGGGTCCTCACCACTTCGGGACTGGGTACCTGCTCTCAGCAGAGTGTCCTTCCCGTCTTCCAGGTATCTGAGGAGCCACTGCACGCACTCCCAGTCCAGGTAATCCTTGTAAAGATCAGCCACACCGGACTCCTCCCACTTGCGCTGGGTTCTCCAAGCCTGCGTGCCCGCCGCCGCCGTCCAGGAGCGCAGGTCCTCGTTCAGGGCGAGGTAGTCGGCGCCGTCGTAGGAGTATTGACTGTACCCGCGCAGGAGGCGCCCGTCGGACCCCACGTCGCAGCCGTACATCATCTGGAGGGTGTGAGAGTCTGACCCGCCCGCACAGATTAACCCCGAACCGAAAACGAAACGCGGGCACGGTCCCCACGCCTCCAGGTCAAGGGTCCGAGGAGGGTCCCTGAGCCTCCCGGACGCTCGGACCCGCCTCGGGGCGACCCGGCCGGTCCCTGTGTTGGTTCGTCCCTGCCCGGCCGCGCTCACCCGCCTCGCTCTGGTTGTAGTAGCCGCGCAGGTTGCTCAGGCTCTTTCGGTAATTCTTTGCGGCGAGTTTGGCGTTCCGGGTCTCCCGCTCCCAGTACTCGGGTCCCTCCTGCTCCACCCACGGAGCCCGCGGCTCGGCCCTTGGACTCGCCGCGTCGCTGTCGAAGCGCACGAACTGCGTGTCGTCCACGTAGCCCACGGTGATGAAGCGGGGCTCCCCGCCGCCGGGCCGGGACACGACGGTGTGGAAATACCGCAGGGAGTGGGGGCCTGGGGAAAGGGAAGGGTGAGACCCGGCCAGACCCGCCGCTCTGCGCGCCCCAGGTCCAGGGTGAAGGGGGGGAGTGGAGGAGAGAAGGACAGAGAATGCGAGACTTAAGGACGCAGTAGACACCCTCCTCCCCTCAACAAACTCCCCTCCCGACCCGCACTCACCCGCCCGGGTCTGGGTCAGGGCCAGGCCCCAAGAGAGCAGCAGAAAGAGGGTTCGCGGTTCCCACATACATATCATACTGACTCCTTGAAGGGCCCTGTCACTTTATAACTCGAAACCGCGCAGACGCTGATTGCTTCTCTAGACAGTGTCGCCCAATGGGAGTGAGGATTTGTGCTGAGTTACTAATATCTGGGCAGGAGGCACTGACACAGAGAGAGAAGTGGAACTCTGGGAGACCAGGAATCCCAGCCCTCAGTTCTCGCCCCAACACCTGGGGACACTGGGAGCCACACCTCTCCAGTTGGTCTTGCAACTGATCTTTGTCACACTGTCTCTCTTGTCCAGGACTGAGACTCAAACAGTGATATCCTATGGTTTTCATTTCAGCCGCTCGCTACAGTCTTACAAGTTAGTGAGGACCCCAGAGATGCTTCTGTGCAAGGGGTTATGACTGTCAGTGTTGATACCAGGAATCTAAGTAAAAGACACATTATTGTTGGCTTCGTTTTGAGCTTTTAGGCACACCTGGGGGTGCTCAGGAGTTATTCCTGGCTCTGTGCTCAGGGATCACTCCTGCCAGGTTCATGAGACCATATATGGTTCCAGTGATCAAAACCCGAGTTGACCACATGCAAGGCAAGCTTACCTTCTCTACTATATCTCTCGCAGAATTAAAGACTTAAAATGATTCCAACTGGAATAATAACAACAAATTAATGTGAACAGGAAGACTTCTTTTGGGGGGAAAGGGGTCACACACAGTGATGCTCACTGGCTCTGCACTCAGGAATTACTCCTGACAGTACTCAGGGGAACATTTGGCATGTAGGCAATAGAACCCATTTTAGGCATGTGCAAGGTATGCACCTTATCTGCTATACTATCTCTCTAGCCATAAGAAAGTCTTTTAAAGAAAAAAAAATAGGATTTTTGCAGGAACCAACCCTGGCTAAGCAGGCCTGAACTAGACTTCAGGAGGATGAAGAGAAGAGATAAAAATAGGAGAGTTAGGGCTGGAGCGATAGCACAGCGGGTAGGGTGTTTGCCTTGCATGCAGCCAACCCGGGTTCGATTCCCAGCATCCCATATGGTCCCCTGAGCACCGCCAGGAGTGATTCCTGAGTGCAGAGCCAGGAGTAACCCCTGTGCATCGCCGGGTGTGACCTAAAAAAAAAAAAAGCAAAAAAAAATAGGAGAGTTAAAGCATGGTGGCAGGGAGCTAATAGCCTAGTGAATTGAGAGGCCCAACTGTCCTCCATGACTAATCTTTATTGCTTAGAATCTATAATCATCAGGAAAACAACGTTCTTTGGGCAAATGCCTAACCACCGCAATCTATGCAAGATAGACTTCTACACATCCAGATGCATCTCGGGGGTCTCACTCACTTGTAAGACTGTAGCTAGATCCTGAAATGAAAACCACAGAAAAATCACTGATTTAGTCTCAACCCTGGACATGGTGAGATGGTGTGACAAAGATCAGATGCAGGAGCAGCGGGACAGGGTGAAGTCCCAAGTCCCAAGTCCCAAGTTTATGGGAACAAACATCTTTGTAATGGGCTTTCTCAAAGGAAGTTTCTTTCAGAAGAGGAAGCAGAGATAGAGCAGATACAGGGCCCCTGCCTCCCCCAGGGCAGTGTTCTGCCTCTAGCACCAGCATTCCTGGTTGAAAGGTCTCATAAAGGACCTATCCTGTCCATCTCCTTTATTTATGAATCTAGTCCCCAACAGTTTTTTTTTTCTAGCACGGAAATAGCCCAGTTCTTCAAGTAATCTAGAAAAGAATTCCAAGCTGCTAAATCTTCCATGCAGATAAGTCAGGGCTGAGCTCTGGAGGTGTCCTCAGAATGGGGGTGAACAGATTCCCCAAACACCCCAGTCATCCTCCCCTGCCCAGCAGCCCCACCAACACTCGAAATTTTCATGCATAGAAATGACCCAACTCCACAACTGAACGTCACAAAGCTGCCAAGTCACTAAATGGTCTCCCAGCTCCTGGAGTGACTCCTCCAAACTCATAGTATTGACAGCCCAGTTGGAACACAGTAGAATTGGTGGGAAAGTGGCACAGAAGCCCACCAAGCTCAATGGGGGAATAACAATATAACGGAAGGCTCAAGTAGCACCAAGCAGCTCAGTAAATCCTCAGACAGTGACTTTAGTAACACCATGGTGAGATAGAAGAATGATCATATATTGACTTCTATTGACCAGTTTTATGATACTTTTTTGTTTTGACAAGCAATAGAAAGCAAATTATTTGTTTCCTACTAAGCAGACTTAAGGAAGTGGGGATGTCAGTGTATGCAACCAAAATAATGAGCAGTGCAGCCAAGTGTGCTGACACCATGGTTAACATGTGCAGCCTCAGAGTGCCAGAGCATGCAGCCTCAGAGTGCCAGAGCACGTGTGAAACCTCAGAGAGCCAGCATGCCTGTGCAACCACCAAGAGCTAGCACGTATGTGCCACACTGTTCACCTCAGTAAAAACTGTCACTACAAAGGGAATTCTTTTTTTTTTTTTTTTGCTTTTTGGGTCACACCTGGTGATGCACAGGGGTTACTCTTGGCTCTGCACTCAGGAATTACTCCTGGAGGTGCTCAGGGGATCATATGGGATGCTGGAAATCAAACCTGGATCGATCACGTGCAAGGCAAACGCCCTACCCACTGTGCTATTGCTCCAGCCCCTACAAAGGGAATTCTTTTTTTTTTTTTTTTTTTTTTTGCTTTTTGGGTCACACCTGGCAATGCACAGGGCTTACTCCTGGCTCTGCACTCAGGAATTACCCCTGGCCATGCTCAGGGGACCATATGGGATGCTGGGATTTGAACCCGGGTCAGCCGCGTGCAAGGCAAACGCCCTACCCGCTGTGCTATCTCTCCAGCCCCCTACAAAGGGAATTCTTAATGCAGAAATAATTTTATGTTTTAGCATGTGTTGTAACAAGAAATATGAAATCAGCTATTTTATGCTTAAGGGGTGAGTGAGAAACTGGGGACTTTGATGGAGGGAAGACTACATTGTTGGTAGAATTGGTGTGAAACATTTTATTGAAATGACTGTATTGAAACAAGTGTATGATGAACAACTTTGTAAATCATGGTGCTTAAATAGTTTCAAAAAATAGAAATTATTCCAGGGATTAATTGGTACACGGAACCAGATTCAATCTGACAGCACGTGGTCCTCAGAGCACCTCCAGGTATGGCACAGGAGACCCTGGAGATCTCTCAAAGGCCCCCTGAGCACTACTCAGGAGTCTTAGACCAAAAATTAGAAGGAAAAGGGAAAAATGATTCCAACAATAAATGGTGCTGTGAAAGAGAGGATCCTTTACCTTTTACATTTTTCAGGTGTTTATCTTCTCTGTCTCATCAGAAGATAACTGGATTTTTTCTCCTGCCTCTAATCTGCTATTTTGTTTGATATATGGAAAAATTAAACTTTATACAAAAACATAGGAATGATATTTTTAAAAATTGTGACAGATAATTGTGAATAGTCTACTTGAATAACAATGAGTCACTTAAAATGAAAACACTGGTTGCCTCAGAAAATGGGGTACATGAATATTGGGGACCTCAAACCTTGTAGAAGTATTAGGCTTTTGAATCTACATTTTTTCCATTTTGTAAAAATAAACCAACAGTTTAGAAAATGAGATATGAACTCAAAACTGCTGGTATTGAGGAGAATTAAAGGGTGGACATGGTCAGCAGAGATCCGGGCTCCCTTGGGTGAACCCTGGGCTCCATCCAGGAACCCAGTACAGGAGACTCGTGACAGCAGGTGGAAGACATGGGGCTGACATTGGGGTATCTTGGAAGCTTTTATTTAGACTTACTTAGTATCTTTTCTGGGCCCCAATCCTGTGCAAGCAAAGGGGGACTTTAGACAGGGCAGGACCATTGCTGTCCTGCCCCTCACTGGGGGAAAAGAGCATCGAGGTCCTATTGTGGGGAGTGGGGAGATGGTGAAGCTGTTCTCTCCTGAAACCCTGTTTATTTCGGGGGGCATGGGGGGGGAAGTGCTATAGGGACCAGACAAAAAAAAATAGTTCTATAGGGATAATGGATAAGGCACTTATCTTGCATACTATTTACCTGGGTTTTATCCTTGACACTCTATATGGTCACGTGAGCACTGATTGGACTAATCCTTGAGCACAGTCAGGTGAGGCCCCGAAACTGAAAAAGTAAATAAAAATGAAATGAACCTATCCGCTGAGTATGGGGATAAGGAAGAAGCTTACTGGTTGGCACAGGGAGGAGGAAGTGGGACTCAGTTCTCAGGAAGTAGAGAGTGAACTTCCTGGGAAATGGCATGTGGGGGAGCAGGGCTGGATTCCACTGAGCTCAGAGACCTATATGGGGCAGCAGGAGAGGACATGTAACTAGACTAGAGGAAATTGTGACAAAGTAGCCACAGATGTATGTGCAATTACTGTTATTAAGGGCTCATAGACTTTCCCCCATATCTCAGGATGCCTCATATAGAATCTCTCACTTTCTTCCTGTCTACATATTTGTGGGGTGGGTATTAACAGCCTTCTGTGTTCGGGGGCTGCAGCAGGCTCTGTGCTTAGGGAAATGTTCCCACGAGGACCTCACAATCTGGATGAGCCCAGCTTGCTGTACACAGAGCCTGTGTCCCATCCCTTTGTGCTAAAGTATCTCACTGGCCCATGGGCATTGTTCACTATCTTGTAAGGCCTGATGATTTTAAGAAGATGGTTTAAAAGGTCTTTCATTGCAAATATATCTCAGAACCTTTCCTTCCTTTGTTATCACTGCTGTTGGTGCCTTTACAGCTGCTCACACAGTCGGTTGAGGTGCTTGCTGGGATCACACATTTGCTTGTTGTGCTCACACACTTTTTAGCTGTGGTCCTTGGGAGATAATATAATTTAGTTATGGAGTTCCTGCACACTAGGTATTTGTCAGAGACAGAACCCTGGATTTTTGGGGGCTGGGATCACACGAAACAATATCATTAGGATCAGATGAGGCATGTGGGATGGTGCCAGGGGTCAAACTCGTGCCCTCATATCTGCAGGGCAGGTAGTCTACACAAAGCAATATTCCCTGGCCCCAAAATGTCTACACTGAGCAATATTCCAGATATTTAATCTAGCCTCCTCTTCTAGACTGAAAAGCTAAACTGGGTCTGTGAGGTAGGGGATAAGGCTCAGTGGTAGAACATGTGCCTTCTGTGTATGGAGGCAGGGGTGCATCCTGGCAGTGAAAAACAAATAAAAGTTTAGTTTAGTGAAAAGATAATGTTCATAAACTGGAATGGAATATCAGAATTTGAGTATGATCTGATAAGTGTTTGCAAGTGTCCAAATTTTTTAAAACTATTCACATATGAGAGAATTAAAAATATTCTCAAGGGCTGTCTTGGGCGGTTACCTTTCCTGGGCTGACCAGGGTTCAATTACCATCACCACATATGGCTCCATGAGTCTCACTAGGAGTAACCCCTGAGAGCAAGTGGATGTATCCCTAAATTGAATGCTCCACAAAAACTCACAGAACAGCCCTTAGTGTGGGCTGTACATAGAAATTCCTTCAAAGAAACTCTATGGGAAAGAAGACAAGGAAAATGTGTATGCTTTTAGAGTTGGTTGGGGAACGGAGAGAACTGACTTAATTAACATAAAAGTATCATAAGGACATGATGAATGGTATTGTTAGAACCAAAGTACAACCATTTTTGGCATAAACCAAAGTGCAGCCATTTTAGTTGTTAGTGGCCATCTTGCTATTCTGTATGATCATGTTGCTGACAGCTGAAATGGGCATGAACCCGAGACCACATCTTGGGAAAGGAAACAGACCGAACAAAATTCACAATGCTTGCAGATAGTGCCAGCCAATCAGTAATCTAGTGGTTGGCCAGGCCTGGAAAGAATAGAACAAAGGGGCACCCACAGGTGGCACTAACCAATCAGCTTACATGTCAGTTAGGGAGAAAAAATAATGTGGCTTTAGGGTACTCAAACCCTTTCCCACAGTTGGAGGGGGTCATACCCCACCATTTCTCTATGGGGTGGTGGACTGGTCAGTCTGTAACACTCTCTCTCTCTCTCTCTCCTCCTCTCTTCTCTCTCAGTCTCTAACAACCTCTCTCTCCTTCTCTCTCAGTCTGTAACAGCTCTCTTTAATAAAATCTTTGCACTGAGACCCATATATACTAAATTTTATTCAGCACATTTTTGCCTATGTTAACTTAACCTAAAAATTAAATGTGGTAAGATAATAACAAGAAGTAATAGTAAAGCACAATTGTAATAACTGAAATAAAAGTTAAATGAATATGGTCTCTCTCTTTCTCTAAATATCTTATTTAGGTGAAAATTTTAGATCCCGGTTGACTGTGTGAAAACTCACACTTGGAAAGTGAGACCTCAGTGGGGTTGCAGGCCCTGGTGATGCCAAGTGCTGACCAGGATGTGGAGCAACAGTCACCCTCCTTCACTGCTGGAGGGATGTAAATGGCTCAGATCCCAGGGAAGACACTGGCCAGTTTCTTAGAAAGCTACACAAAGACTGGCCCACAACCTACTGATCATTCTCCTGTAGTTTTACCCAACATTCACTAATAATGGATATCTCAGGGGGTGGAGAGATATTACAGTAGGTTTTCCTTGCACATAGCAGAGCCTGATGCCATTTCTGACACCACATATTGTCCCTGGATTAGAGACTAGAGTAATCCTGGGGAATAGAACCAGAAGTGAGCTTTGAATTTGACCTGGAGTGGCACAAAAGCAAATACCCAGCCCCAGTGAATGTTTCACAAAAACTGCAAAGCAGTTGACAGGGTTGACTGTACAGGGTTGACTGTACATTATAGTATTGTACAAACTATTATGTACGATATAGTTTGGTAAAGGACAAGGCCCATATGGGGAAGTGGGGAGGGAATGGAGAGAAGTGACATAAGTAACCATTGATGTATAGTGAGCTGGCATATGAGCTCACCAGGAGAGATGCCTGAGCACAAAGGCAAGAGCAAGTCCTGAGCACAGCTGAGTGACCCCCAACCAAAAAATAAAGTGAAATAGACTCATCCCCTGAATGTGGGAAGTGAGGAAGGACCTTACTGGGAGGCACAGGGAGAGGAGGTGGAACCCAGCCCTCAGGAGGTGAGAGAGTGAAGTGACTGGGAAATGGCCTGTGGGAGAGCAGGGCTGGACTCTACTGGGCTTAGAGACCCCACATGGGGCATCAGGAGAGGACATGTAATAGACTAGAGCAAAGTGTGACAAAGTAGCCACCAATGTTAGGGCAGAGTCGCTGTTATTAAGGACACACAGTCCTTTCCCACATCTCAGGATGTTACCCATCAAAACAAGGAATATTTGAGAATCTGCCACAGAGAGATTTGACTGGGACTAAAGTGGATGTTATATGGCACCCTAAAACTATAAATAGATGTGAGGAAAATGAATAGAATCAAAATATGGAGTTTAGTAAAAGTGCATCACTGTTGCTTCTTTGGCCACAACAATGTTCTGCAATAATGTGAGATGTAACGTTAGTGGAAATTGTAAGGGGTATGTGGGGACTCTTTGCCTTTACACGTTTTCTGTAAGTGTAGAAGCACCTGAAAACAGTTTTTATGATTAAAAAAATAGCCTCCAGGGTGGATGCTCAAAGTGCGGGAGCACCAGTTTTGCATGTCCAGACCCAGGTATCCAATTCCCAGAACTGCAATTTGTTCCAAAGTACCACTGGGTGTCGCTCTCCCCCACTCACCAAATCATGAGTTTGGGAGGGGAATGTGGATGAGAAGTAGAGCACTAAAGTCAACTAGCAGTAGACCGAGGATTCTCTGCTCTATGTTAGGAAGCTTGTCACAGTGGGGGACTGGGGCAGACTCTGTCATGTGGTTATGACAGAGAAGAGGTCACTCTGACAATGATAGTGAGAAATGCTCACTGTGGACAAGAACAGAGTGCTGAAAAAAGAGGAAACTGACTGTTCATTGCAAACCACAGTGTCTAGGGACTGGAGCAATCATAGAACCATAGGGCATTTGCCTTGCATGTGTCTGACCTGGGTTTGATCCATGGTACCCCATATGGCCTCCCAAGCACCACCAGGAGTAATTTCTGATTGCAGAGTCAAGAGTAACCCCTGAGTATCACTGGGTATGGCCCAACCCCTAGCCCCAGACAAACAAACCATAAAGCTTAAAAGATTATAGATCAGACGGGATCGAGTGCATTGAGGGTGGTATACAGGCAAATGATGTTGGTGGTGGGCAGATGGGTGTCTGCCATAGACACAGGCTGGGAATGGTGTGGAAGGGAAATTGGTGCCATTGGTGTTGGGAAAGAATAGTAAGGAGGAGGAGGAGAAGTTGGAGGAGGAAGAGGAGGAGAAGGAAGAGAGGAAGAGGAAGAGGAAGAAGAAGAAGAAGAAGAAGAAGAAGAAGAAGAAGAAGAAGAAGAAGAAGAAGAAGAAGAAGAAGAAGAAGAAGAAGAAGAAGAAGGAGGAGGAGGAGGAGGAGGAGGAGGAGGAGGAGGAGAGGAGGAGGAGGAGGAGGAGGAGGAGAAGAGGAGGAGGAGGAGGAGGAGAGGAGGAGATGTAGAGAGAAAGAGGGAGAAGAGGAAGAGGAAGAAAAGGAGGAAGAGGAGGAGAAGAGTAAGAGGAAGAAAAGGAGAAGTAGGAGCAAGAAGCACTGACTTCATGTGAGGAGGTCCTGGATTCTGTTCCTGGAACTGCAAAGAACATTGAAATTAAAAATTAAAACTATCACTAGCTGAATTAATAAACCAAACCAAACAACATTCCAAAAAAGGACTCAGTGTATGTGTAGCAAACAAGAGTTTCCATCTATAGTTTGTCATACTAAGGAGATGATGCATTCAAAAGAAGTATGATTTAGTAAGTGCCTTGAATAGAGTGAAATAAAATTGATCATTTAAATAAAAACAAAAACCTCAGCGATTCTACAAGAGAGCTGCTTCACCTCAATGGGCCCAGATCTGCAGCTCCTGAAACTTTACACACTGCCTCACAACATTCCATTGCACAAATGACAACCCCAGAGTCTTTTTTGGAATGGGAGCAGTTGAATTCCCTTCCCTTACAGCTTGCACTAACAGCCACCACACACAAACTCTTTTTTCTCATTTCTTTTTAAACTGAATAACTATGATCTACATATTTGCAAAGGTATTCATGATTGGATTTCAGTCATATAGTATTCCAACACTTGTCTCATCATCAGTGTACTTTTCCCACCACCAATGGTCCCAATTTTCTCCTGACTTCCCACCCAGTCCCACTGCCTTAACTATGGCAGGCACTTTTCTTCTCTCCTCTCTGTCTCTCTCTGTGTGTCTCTGTCTCTCCCTCTCTCATTCTCCTTCTATATACGTACACACACAAATGGACACAGTCATTCTATGCATATTATTCTCCTTCTGACTCATTTCACTCAACATGATACTCTCTATGTCAATCCATTTATAAGTAAATTTTATGATTTCATTGTTTCTAACAGCTACATAGTACTCCACTGTGTAGATGTACCATGTTATTTTTTTACCCATAATTTGTTCCTGGACACTCAGGTTGTTTCCATATTCGGGCTATTGTGAACAGTACTGCGCAACAATGGATATTGAAGTGCAGATGATGTTTCTGTTGTGTTTTTGGCTCCCCAGGGTATATTACCAGAAACACACACAAACTCTTAACTCCATCATATCAACAGGCCAGTACCACAGCTCCTAAAGTCACAGCTCCTCCAAATTTCACTTTACTCACAACATAGGAGGAGCACAGCAAGCTCAATGGGGAAGACACACAGAAGCCACCAAGCTCAATGTGTGAAAACAAGAACACCAGCACCAACCAACTCAGCAAATTCTTAGACAATAACTTGAGTAACACCATTGTGAGGATATTGAATGAGGTCAAAGAAACAATAGTACAGGTATTAAGCAAAGCTAGCATCGCAGAAAAACAAGTACTAAAATGAGAATACTACAAGCAGAAATGAAGAGTATGACAGGTGATACAAAAACCTCAATAGACGCTATGAACAAAAGATTAATATCAGCTGATTAAACTATCAAGGATCTCAAGATGAGATGCAGAAAACCACTAGAAAATAACAGAGGTGCAAAATAGTCAAAAATAATCAACAAGGGCTAGAGCAATAGCACAGCAGGTAGGGTGTTTGCCTTGCATGCGGCTGACCCTGATTTGATTCCCAGCATCCCATATGGTCCCCTGAGCACCGCCAGGGGTAATTCCTGAGTGCAGAGCCAGGAGTAACCACTGTGCATCGCCGGGTGTGACCCAAAAAGCAAAAAAAAAAAAAAGTAACCAACAGCCTACCGGATAATTATGTGATGAATTCAAGAGGAAAAATATAAGAATCCCTGGAATCTCTGAAAACAAAGGGACAAAAATTTGATGAAGAAACATTTAAAGAAGTCATAAGTCACAATTTCCTAGACTTGAAGATTATAGGCAGAAAGCCAGGAGACCAGAAGAGTCCTTGAGAAAATAGGCTCAACCTGAAAAACTCCAGACACATCATACTTAAAATAGCAAATCCTAAAAATGAAAACAGAATACGAGAGAAGCAAGAGCAGTAAAGCAACATAGATAAATGGAATGTCCATATAATTCCCATTAGATCTATCAAATGAGACAGAAGAGAAGAGAGGGATATTGTTAGAAAACCTTAACGAAATACACCTCATCTACAATATTCTAGTCAGCCAGATTATCATTCATATTTGAAAGAATGATATAAAGTTTCAGGGACAGGCAATAGCTTAGGGAATTTATAGCCCTGAAACCAGTTGTACAAGAAGCTTAAAAGGAGCTTCTCTAAAGGACACACTTCTCAGCACGTGCCACTGAGTATTGCACTCACTCGTGGTGTGTATGGTTGACCTCTACTAGATGAAGGAGGGTATGTTTACACCTAGGTTGCTAAGGGATTAATATATATATGCATATATATATTCAACAATGAATTAACATAGCATTTATATTCAATATTCTATGTCTTTATGTTTTATCAGTCTTTATATTCATCAATAGAGATTTTATAGCAATCTCTCACCTGCATTAGCAGTCACTCAAACAGAATCTATAATGTAACATCTTCTAATATTAAACCAATATTCCCTTGCTTTGGATGAAACACATTACACTTTTATAGGTGTATTTATATTTTCCCCTTTAAATTTTATTACTTTCCTTCACTGTTACTAAATTTTATAGTTGCAAGATTTACCCATTTCATGTAAACTCCTAAATATATATATAAAAAAGGAAATACATTATTATTGCCATAACAAGACCACACTACAAAATACAAGCTAATACAATATATTTTAGATATCCGAGTTGAAAACTTACTTATATAATGGAAGAGTAGGCATTCTACTCTGTGCAATTATTTAAATTTATTTACATAAATAAATATATAATTTTTAAATAAATATACCTCCTCCACCCCAGATTCCCCATTTTCCAGTAGCTAGGCAGTCACACCCAGAAACTGCCCCTGGTGCCATGTAATCCCATCAACGGTCAACATCCAGAGACTATAAAACCAAATTCCCAGAAGACATCTGATAGCCTAGTTCTCCCTCTTGGAGAACCTAGCAAGCTACCAAGAGTTTACGGCCCTCAGAGAAGAGCCTGGCAAGCTCCCTGTGATGTATTCATATGCCAAATACAGTAACAATGATGCGTCTCATTCCCCTGACTCTGAAGAACCTCTAAAATGCGGCACCTTTGGGAAGGATGAATAAAAAGAGGCTGCTAAAACCTCAGGGCTAGGATGAATGGAGATGTTACTGGGCCCACACGAGCAAATTTCATCAATGGGATGACAGTGACAGTGATTTACATAGGTTAAAATCCTATCAAAATCAATCCTCAAAAATGGACTTTGTTTGATTTATTTTCAGATCATTCCATGTGTCATTCCTTTAAGTTTTCTTGGAGCAAGCAACATGGGATAAATTTTGCTATGTGCCTAATAAGAAGGAGGATTGTGTGGTGGGAGGGAAATTGTGGCATTGGTGAAGGAAGGTCACATTGGTGGTGGGATTGGTGTTGGGAAATTGTATGCTAGAAACCACTGTAATATGAATAATTTTGTAAATAAAAATTATTATGTAATTTTAATAAACATAAATAAAAATAACCCTCATAAAGGGAATAGATTTAATTTCTAAAATTTTATTTTATTGAATCACCGTGGGATAGTTACAAGCTTTCATATTTGGGTTACAATCTCACAATGATCAAACACCCATCCCTCCACCAGTGCACATTCCCCACCACCAATATCCCCAGTATATCCCCCTCTTTCCCACCCTGCCCCTGCCTCCATGGCAGACAATATTCCCCATACTCTCTTTCTCTACTTTTGGGCATTATGGCTTGCAACACAGACACTGAGAATTCATCTTGTTTGTTCTATTATCTACTTTTGGCATGCATTTCCCATTCCAACTGGTTCCTCCAACCATCATTTTCTTAGCGATCCCTTCTCAATTCCATCTGCCTTCTCCCTTCCACTCATGAAACAGTCTTCCAGCTATGGGGCAATTCTCCTGGCCATTGTAGGAATGGATTTAATTTTAAGTTTTTTCAGGGTTTGTCATCAAGGGGCTAGAAAGCTGGGTTCTGGGAATAAAAGGTGTAAATGTCATGAACAGGATGGACTCCTTGATTCCTGCTTCTAGGGCTCCTCATAAATAATCTTCACTCCATTGATGCCTGTGGTCTCCAGTTCAACCAGGTCTCCTGTCCCAGACTCCTCAGTGCTCCAGGGATGCTTAAAGCCTGAGAGCAGCGCGGTAGCGCCCCCTTGTGGCAGAGACCAGAGCGCTTCTTTGTCCTGCTCAGCCAGGCCTTCCCTGGGTCTCTTGGAAGGATAGGGTTTTGTGCACAAAGCGGGTATTCCCTGTCAGGTGAGGGGTCTGACAATATTTCAACCCCATCTCAGGAGCCCGCACTTATGCCTCGGGGAAGAGCAGATCCTAATATCTGGTTCCCACATTCCAGGTTGACTCACCCAAATGTCTGGTGCTCACAGATGAAACATAGGTCACAAGATCCCCATAATTTTTTCTGCTTCTAGGCAGGAAGGCGTCTTCTCCTGGGAACCAACCCTGGAGTCTCCATCCTTAGTGTGTGGGGAAGGGACCAGGAAGTGTCCAGGGTCCTGGCTAGTGAGATGGGGGAAGGGGTTCCTGGAGAAGTGAGGAAAGGCAGTAAATAGGGACATCATGGGATGGAACCCAGAACAGAGTGGGTGAATAACAGAGAGGTAAGGGGCATGGGAGGGTCAGCTACATGGACAATTGGAAAGGGGTATAGGCTGGAGGGGAGGGGCAGTGGGTGTTTGGGTAGTGGAGAATCTCTATTTTCACCTGGAAGGTAGTCATAGAGATGTGGACTCTATGATTGATCAGTAATACTAAGTTGTAGGCATTTTTCTGTAATTTCAGAGATGTTCTCTCTCTGTCTCTGTCCATCTGTCTGTCTCTCCCCCCACCTCTCTCTCTCTCTCTCTCTCTCTCTCATGCACACACACGGAGTGAAATAAGTGAACAGAAAATGAACAGAGGCAGGTAGTTAAGGGATCTCGCTCCTTCCAGACCCAAAACATCCAGGGGAGGGAGGACAAGGCCTGTGTGCCCTGGGGGCAAGTTCAGGTTCCTGATTCTGGGGCGCACAGTAGGACTTTACAAGGGCATCTAGGTTCATCCCAGCTCACAGCTCTGGGCATCTGGCTGGTCATTCTTGGTATATTGTTGAAAGATTTTTTTATATCACAATTTAATATATCACATCAATTTTTTCTGTCTCCGTTGTTTTAAAGTAGAAACCCACCAGACTGATCCTCTTATTTACCCTCTGAGACACATTATTCCCAAGCTTCCCGCCCTGGGAGATGAACTAACAAAGACTCACTGTCACTGTGTGGGAGGCCCCTGTGTGGTCAGGTTTGTGGCTCCGACTCTGGGTCTCTCAAGCAGGAAGGGCCTGCTTCAGAGCTTCACAGCTCATCCGTGTGCTGCCTCAGTTCCCTGTTATGTGGGTGTCCTCAGTTGTATCCACACTACGCGGGTAACTGATCTCTATGAGTGACCAGGAGTGTAGACGAGGGCACCTTGTGTGCAGGGCACACAAGGCCTTGTCAGCCTTCTGGGAGCTGCACAGCCCCTGGCTTTGTTCTGTCCACGGGGAGTGAGCCCGAAAGTCCAGCCACCTCGGGAGAGGGGATTGTCTCCACTCTCAGGGCAAAGGATGTGGGGAGTATTGACAGCCACCACACTCCACCATGACCACAAATCATTTGTATTTTTCTACATGCAAAATAAACTCCCTCAGGCGAGGCCCTAAAGTCTGTTTCCATCCAGACTCAGCGCGGAGGCCCGAGTGTCACCATCTGAGTCAGGCGGGCACAAAGCAGGTTGCTGAGAGCATGTGTGTGAGTGACACCTCCATGGTCCAGAGCCGCCTGACTGGGGCTGAAGTGACAGTCACCTCCCCACAGTTCTAGTTTCTGGTGTGGGACAGGCAGAGCAGAGGGGAGTTTCTAGACACAGTTGATGAGGGGAAATGCTCCAATAAAGCTCACCAAGTCGAAACTTGTCTTTTTTTCCCAATTCCTTACCCTCCACACCAATCCTCAGACCCTGCACCCTCCCCCATCAGGGGAGTCTACATGGGTGGGAGGCAGAGCCCCTCCCTCCCTGAGAGAGGAAACCCTACCGCATGTTCTTACATGGACATGACATGAGCCTTGTGACAGGAGACCACATGATGGACTCTGACTCGGGACATGGTGGCTTAGAAGCTGGGCCAGTGCAGGTGCCTTTGTCATGGTGGTGAGTGGCAGCAGTGTCCTCAGTGTCCAGAAGCAGCTGTGACAGCCGTCCTCACTCAGGACTCAGTGAATAGCATCAGGGAATCAGGGATGTGGGCAGTTACAACTATGATCTGCATGGGAACTGTGTTTCCTATGAGAGAATGACCAGAGAGGATGGTGGATTCCACTCCTATGTGGCCTCCAGCCTGCTCTGTGTCACTGTGATGACCACGTCCACATAATTATACTGATATCTATAATTATGTGATGTATGTGTGTATGTATGCCATGTCTGCTCTGAGTATGTCTATTTTGTATGTTACATGTATTAGTATCATGTGTTACCTGATTCACAGATACATTTCAGGTCTCTCTAGCCCTTTACTAAACCTTATATTAAGAAAACTTGTCAGACGCTCTCCATAACCATGCCGCCGGACCAGGCACTATGCTGTTTCACCTGGGGCATCCCAGAGGGGAGCGGGTGTGACCCCTCCCTGCCCCAAGGCACCCAGCCCCAGCAGTTGAAAACCTCCAGAACTCAACAGCTGCCCTGTGCATAGCAGCTCTCCACACGCTCAAGACGAGCCTCACTCAAGAGTAAACCTATTCCTGGACCTTGAGACACTCCATACGACACACCCTTACCACACTTCAAGAGTACCGCAACATATTTTATCAGGTTCAAAGTAGGAGGTGACTAATCTTAGAGGGAATTTTTTTTTTACAGATTTATAAAAGGTCTTAATGATCCCTGGGTGAATTACAACAATCTTCATACCACTTCCTCCTAAGATACTTTTTTGTAGCATTTTCAACAGTGTTTCGTAACAAACAAAACAAACAGGATATAGGGGAGAGAGAGAAGCGACAGATGAGAAGAAATGGGGTCATGTCAAGGGGATTCAGGTACACTGATGGTATTAAGGAATTACAGAACTAAATATCCCCAGAACCTTGGGGTCCACCTGGCACCAGTATGGAAGACATGAGACAGCAGGTGGAAGAGGACATGGATTGACAGTGATGTATCTTGGAAGCTTTTGACTTACTTAGTATATTTATTAGGTCCCAGTCCTGTCCTAAGCTGAGATGTGACTCAAATGGGCAGGACTACGGTCCTGCCCCATTACTGGGGGAAAGAACATCCAGGTCCTGATGTGGAGAGTGGAGAGATGATGGAGCTGTTCTCTCCTGAGTCAGAGTTTATTCTGGGGAAAGTGAATATAGGGACCAGACAGGAAAATGGGTAAGGCACTTGCCTGACACACCACTGACCAGGGTCCTATCCCTGACACTCCATATGGTCACCTGAACTCGGCCAGGAGTGATCCCTGAGCACAGCCAGGTGTAGCCAAAAATCCAAGAAAGTAAATAAGAAATGAAATAAACTCATCTCGTGAATGTGGGGAATGGGGAGATACTTTACTGGTTGGCACAGGGAAGAGGGGGTGAGACATCCCCTACAGGTGAGAGAGTGACCTCTCTAGGAAATGGCATTGTGGGAGAGCAGGGCTGGACTCTGTTGGGCTTAGAAACCCACATGGGGCAGCAGGAGAGGGCATGTAGCAGACTAAAGGAAAGTGCAACAAAGTAGCCACAGACATGAGGCTACAGTTACTGTCACTAGGACACACAGACCTTTCCCTCATGTCTCAGGTTGCTGTTTCCTGTGCAGCTGGTGTGGGATCTCTCTCCCTTTCTTTGTGTCTGGTCATTTGGTACTGGGGGTACTACACCCTGCTGTGTTCAGAGTCACTGCATGCTCTGTGTTTGGGGGCTGCTTCCAGGGGGGCTTGGTGGACCTCGAAGTCTGGATGAACCAGGGCTGGCAGCGCACACAGCCTGTGACCCAGCCCCTTGAGCTAAGGCACCTCACGGTTCCTGGGCATCTTGTAAGGTCTGATGCTTTTAAGAAGTTGGTTTAAAAGATTCTTTTATTGCTTATTTTTCTCCTTCCTGTCCCTTTGTTGTCACTGTTGTTGGTGCCTTCACTGGTGTCACACACTTGGTTGTGGAGCTTGCTGGGGTCACACATTTGCAATACTCTCACACTTCTTTGTTGTGGTGCCCAGAAGATAACATCATTTAGCTGTGGAGCTCCTGCACACTTGGTTGTGGTGTGAAAGATAGAATCCTTCTTTGTTATGGGGCCGGGATCACACAAGACAGTGCCATCAGGACCACATGAGGCATTTGGGATGGTGCCAGGAGTCAAGCTCATGCCCTCATATCTGCAGGTCAGGCAGCCTGCACTGAGCATTCCAGACATTCAATCTAGACCCCCCTTCTAGACAGGAAAGATAATCTAGTTCCATGAGGTTGGGGATGTGGCTCAGTGGTGGAGCATGTGCCTCCCATGTATGCAGGCAGGGTTGCATCCTGGCAATGCAAAAATAAATTAAATTTAGTTCAGTGAAAGGCATTGATCCTAGACTAGAATGGAGTATCAGAATTTGAATATGATCTGACAACTGTTTTCTAAGTATCAGAACATTTAAAGTGTTTAAAGCAATGTTTAAAAATTATTCACATCCAAGAAAATTAAAAATATTCTCAAGGGCAGGGGGAGAGATTATTAGCACATCAGGTAGGGTGTTTGCCTGGCATACAGTTGACCAAGGTTCAATCCTCAGCACAGCAAATGGTTCACCTGAGTCTCACTAGGAGTGAGCCCTGAGCATGGCCGGGTGTGACACCAAAATAAACAAACAAAATCTAATGTTTCGTACAAACTTGAAGAAGAGCCCATAGTATTCTTTCTAAAGAACCAGTGTGGAAAAGAGGAAAAAAATTTTGACTCTTTGGGAAGTAGGATGGGGAATGGCAAGAAAATGAAAAATACAAAAATAACATAAGGACTTGGTGAATGGTATTAGGCACTTTGGTGGAGGTGAGATGCAGTAATTGTACATTAACACTACATATATAATTTTAACTACAGCAATAAATATGTTTGTATGTATAAAATAAAACATGTGTCTTCAAAGGGAGAAACTGAGCAATGTGTCTAATTTGGGGGTGAGGGTGACATTTGTTAGTGATGACCAAGTCCCTGATATGTTGTTGAATGATACTGTGTGCCTGTGGGCTTCCCACACTTCTATCTTGACCACCACACCCAAACTGAGGGCCTTTTCCAATCTACATCTGAGCAGCCTCCTTAAAATGCCACGTCATTGAAGACAAGGAGATTCTGAGACTCGACTCAGCTGGCGGTGCTTTTGGGAGACATGACCGGAATTTCACTTGGGGTGCCTGGTCCTGGGATGAGATCCTAGGAGAGAAAAGAAAACAGTAACATCCAAATATAGTGTGGGGAGATTCTTGATACCGTCCTGAGATAGATTTATTAGCTGTAAAAATGTGGTGGCAATAAAAGATGAAGAATGTTCCTAAGAAAAGGAACAGGGAGAGGAAAGAAAGTTCCCTTGTAGTTTCTAGGTTTCGCATCAAGAGGTTCTGGACCATGATGGAACCTCAGACATAGCACAAGGCCTCAGAGGTTTCCCTTTTAAACTGTCTGCTCGGCTCCGGATCCTGACACCAGGACTGCTCTGAAGGCACCTTTATCCCATGGATGTCCTCCTCACTTATTCCTGCTGCTGCTGATTCCACTGGAATCAATGCTAAAGTTTCCATCCCTAGGATGAAGTGGAGGATAAAAGGGGTTAAAATCCCCAGGGTCCTTAGCTGGGAATATACATGGAATGTTTCATGGAAAATTGAAGTAGGGAGGAAATAGTGACTTTAGGGGATGGAGGCCAAATAAAGTGGAGAGGGAAGAAGCAGAGGAAAGGTGCAGGGCAGGGCTGGCTAATGGACACCTGTGGGGAGGGATGTGTTTTGTGTCCATCTGGCACAGGAAGCAATGGGTGAGGGTGAATTTGTTGCCTGGAGGGTAATTATTAGAGCAGGAGTTAGCTCTGTAATTGACTAGTAAACTACAGTTTCAGGCATTTCCTCACACTTCGATTCCCCATACTTTGAGTTATGTCAGATAACTTAAACGCACAGGGAAGAGTAGAGGATAGAGGAAAAGAGAAGAATGGGAGGAAAGAGAAGAGAAGGGAAGTGAATGGAAGGGATGAGGAAGGAAAGGAAAGGAAGGGAAGGAAGGGGAAGGGAGGGAAGGGGAGGGGAGGGGCGGTCTATGATTCCTTTCTCCACGATCCCTTTCTAAAGGGCACAGGAAAAATCACCTAAGAAAGAGAGGGATAGATGATTATGGGCCTGTTTTAAAATCTCATTTTAAAATTCAGGATTATAGATAAATATATCTCCATTGGTTTTGGTTCCAAAGGAAAGAAGTGTCTTGTTTCCAAAGAAGGAGAATTGTAGCTGACACAGGTGAAGAGATTGGTGTGGAAATATTAACTATCAGTAACTTTATAAATCATGGTTATTTAATAAACAGAAAAAAATTTTAATTCTTTTATTGAATCACCATGTGGAAAGTTACAAAGCTTTCAGGTTTAAGTCTCAGTTATACAATGCTCAAACACCCATCCCTTCACCAGTGCACATATTCCACCACCAAGAATCACGATATACCTCCCCTATTCCCCCCACCTCCCCAGCCCCCCACCCCGCATGTGTAACTGGTAAATTTCACTTTACTTTCACTTTACTTTGATTACATTCAATATTTAAACAAAAAATTCTCTATTATTGATTTGGAGTTTCTCCCCCCTAAAGTCGATCTGCTGAAAAGAAAGCATTTGGTAATTTGTTTCCATTGCTGAGAATAAAGAGATATGAGGTCAGGAAGCCGCACTAGCAGCAGCATAGTTTTGGATTTCTGTATTTTAGTATTTTAGTAACTAAGTCCAGAGAAATGTCTGCCAGGAATCTCAACATTGTAAGCTTGTACCTCTCAGCTACTTTATATTCCACATATGAGTGCGATCTTTCTATATCTGTTTCTTTCTAAACAGAAAAATTTTTTAAAGGAGAAGCATCAGAGATGGTGAACTGGTTCTTCTTTGCTAGAGTTGTAGCATCTCCGCAAGAACAGCAAGCCCAGTCTAGGATCTCAATTGCAGGTTGGGGCTTATTTTCTCAAATTTCAGATGATGTTGATTTTCTACTTCCTTCCTTCTTTCCTTCCTTCCTTCCTTCCTTCCTTCCTT